>JXCR01141849.1:221654-244491 GCA_002079205.1 Phalaenopsis hybrid cultivar | reverse complement strand
CTTGCCTGATTTGCACAGTGAATGTTTGAGAAAAGTAACGATCAACAAAGTCATCATTCATACATTACAAAAATAAATATAAATTAAATTAAATTAAATTAAATTAAAAATCTTATAAAAGATATCAAGTGTTGGAGGAAAATAGAACCCAAACCTGAACTAGGTGTTCACCTTCCACATATGGTTCTGGCTCAATTCCATTAAACAAGTAAGGGTGACTACAGACTTTGCGGAGCTGCATTACCTGCCAATAAGAGAATCTGAGTAATGATAATGCAACAGAAATAGAAGCATTTGTGCATTTCAGCACATGAAAATCTATATTTCCTTTATTTACAGAAAATGGATAAAAATGCGAGAGGAAAATAAATGATTAAATGGCCGAAATTTAAGACAGGTGGCAATAAATTACAGGCCGGATATACCCATCCAGTAATTTTAAGGTTTTAAATTCTCTCAACTAGCCATCACCTAGGATGAACCTTTTTTCTTGATAAAGGCCTGTGATGGTACAATATAAGCAATGCCTGAATTCTTCATTATACTACCATTTATCTCTTTGCAGATAAAATCAGTTCCCAGCAAATAATATTAAGATGCCAATTACAATGTAAAAGAGTACATAATTATTAGAAAGAAAAGAGTAGAAGAAAAATAGAGAGAGAAAAATTGAAAACACTCTGTTTTATTTCGCCAGAATATAGATCTACTTATAGAAGTTTACAAAAGGTGAGATGTGGAAGCAATTNATATATATATATATATATATATATATATATATATATATATATATATATATATATATATATATATATATATAAATTAAAACGTCCTTCCGAAGCGGGTGACGAAATTTCAATTCCGGCGACTGACAGCTTCTTACGGGCAACTCACCCCAACCTTACCTCCTTTTTCTCCTTTTTAGCGTCGACAATGGTGGAACACAATAATCATACAAAAAACATTAGCAAAAGCCGCATCACGGGAGGATTCTATAAGAGTGCTTCAACGACCATAACACCATGGCCCAGATGGTGCCATTTTAGAAGGAGGGGCTAAAGGAGAGGAATACGAGGACACGTCCCAGGTTCAACTTCAAGCTCCTCACAGAGACGGAGGTGCAAGGTTTGCGCGCTCCAAGTCCTTTAAGTTTGTGAGGGGAAGGCGACAAATAGTGAGGAGTCTAAGTAAGAAATGATCCGAGAAAATTTTCAGACAATTTACATAAAGATTAGGGCAAATGAATATTTTATTACAAGAACATCAAACAACTCAACAAGAATACATAAGATTAGCATCTACAATTCAAGAGGTAGGTGATCTCTCCCAAATCATACAATTCGAGAGGTAGTAAATCTCTTCTAAACGCTAACCCTGAGATTCAAAGACACAATCTCACACATAATCATAATCCTAAACTTTTAAGCCCAATTGATATCAAATAATAATAAATAATAAAAGACTAAATTTTTCTGAAACTAATAAAAGACAAAGCTTCCCTTAGGCTAGACACCGACGTAACAATACTCCCCTCCCAATAGATGCCTTGTCTTTAAGGTGGGAGAAAATGAAACTATTGTTGGATCAAGTCATGTGGCTCCCACTTATAAACTAGCTTGTATTGGCTCTCCCCTTTGGCACTGGTACACTCGTTATGGCTTTTAACTTCTGAAAAGTCTGGGTTGTCACTTTCCCCGCTGAAAGTTTATCCTTCTTCAATTTCTTCGTTCATGACCACACATCAAATTACATCTCTTAACGAACTTGTGGTAGTATTCTATATGTCCCATAAAGGTTATCAAATCTTTCCACGTCTTACATAGTAATTGCTCCAATATAATTGTCACCTTCGATGGATCCACCGACACTAAGGTCTTGCTCAAACTAGGGTCACCGCGAAGCATTACCGTCTTATCTCTCTCTTGAAACTCTATGGTCAAAAGTTTCCAATCCATCTTAATCTCTCTTACGGATTGCAACTATTCCATACCCCTAAATCTAAGGGAAGAATTTCTTCCATCACCTGAATGTCTAGTAATGTTAAAATCACTCTTTTACAAACTCCATTGCTTTTCTCTACCTGTCTCGTCCCCATCATGACTCCAAAAATTCTTATGTCCACCATCTCAAGCCAGAATTGCTTCATAATTTGAATAGCGATGAAGTTGTGAATGACCCCACCATCTACCAATACCACTACCGGCTTCTCCCAGATCTATCCCATCACCTTCATGGTGGTGTGATTTGGAGTAAATCCCACCATTGACTTGCGGGGCACCTCTGTTACATCCAATTATAAATTTTCCTCTCCCTCCAGCGTTTCTTCCTCCTACTCTTCGTTATCTATATCCTCCCCCTTGCAAACTAAAAGAATCTGGAGCTTGTGATCCTTGCACTGGTGGCCTATGACATACTTCTCACCACATCGGAGACATAATCCCTTGGCCCCTTTCTCCTGCAACTCTGCATCGATGAGACACTTGAAGTTGACCCCTAATCAGGCCCCCATATTCCTCTTTTTTGGCGCCTCCTTCTGAAATAACACATTTTGGGTCCTCAGTGTTTTAGTCATTGAGGTACTCTTGTGGAATCGTCTCGTGGTGCCACTTTTGTTTGTCTTCTTCATTTGGTTCATGCTACCACCATCTAGACAAGCTCTATTGTCTCCCTCAATCCCTGCGGTCTCAATAGTCAGACTTTAGGCCTTTCATGTAGTTCCCCTTCAATCTTGTTTCAAACCCCCAGGCTTCTCGATAATAGTTCTAATATCTCCCTATATTTCATGACAGTCCCCTCCTTAGTCAAGGCATAGAATCATTCGTTTAGGTCTCCTTTCCAAATGGCTCGAAAACATTGTAACAAACAATCCTTAAATTCCTTTCACGAGCGGATTGAGTGTTTAAGAGCCTTTCTGCACTGAAACCATGCGAGGGTTTTTTCTCCAAGCATAACCCTATTGCCATGAGCTTCTTTTGCCCATTTATCTCATTTGTTGTGAAGTATCGCTCCACTCAATACATCTACCCTTGCACGTCTTTCCTCTTAAAGTTCAGAATTTTTAACTTCCTAACCCTCGTGTCACCACTCCAACGTTCACTCCCTTTGGTGTTTCCCCCTATGTATCTATAATGAAACTCCCTCCTTCGATCATAGTCATACTCTCTTCTGGTTTCTTTGAAGGATATGATGAGTGTGGTTTAGGATGGAGGGTTGAGATTCTTGATTTAGTTGCATATCATGAAAGAGACACATGATACGGAGTAGGTAGAGATTCTGGGGATTCACAAGCTATTGGATAAGTTATTTGGGACAACGATATTCTTCAAGATTGACTTTGATGTCAAGATACCATCAGATTCAGATGGTCTGAAAGATTTGCAGAAGACGGTGAGAGTCACTACGAGTTTCAGATTAAATGGAAAGGTATGTCAGATTATGACGTCATGTGAGAGTCGTACGATCTGATCCAACACTAGTTTTTTTCAACTTGAGAACAATGAGTCTTTTTAGGAGGGAGGTATTGTTATGCCGGTGCCTAAATTAAGGGCAATTTTGTCTTTTAGTAGCATTAAAGCAATTTAATATTTTATTATTAATTATTTCTTTGTATAAATAGGGCTTCTTAATTTAGGGTTAGGGTTATGCATGAGATTGTTTCTTTGAGTCTTATGGCTAGGGCTAAGGTTAGGGTTTGGGAGAGATTTCCTAGCTCTCTAATTGTAGGATTTGGTAGGGAGTGCCTATCTCTCGAATTGTAGCTGTTTATCATATGTACTCGCATTGAGTTGTTTGAAGTTCTTGAATTAAATTTATTTGCCTTAATTTTTGTCAAGAACNATCATATGTACTCGCATTGAGTTGTTTGAAGTTCTTGAATTAAATTTATTTGCCTTAATTTTTGTCAAGAACTGTATTAGAATCATCGCATGCATGTATTTTTTTCCCCACTTCACAAGGTACATTTTTGCGGCAAATCATATATTAATGAAAAAATAAACTTTAGGAAAATAGATTTTATGCCCCAAATTTTCGTTTTAAGAAAAATTCAAATACTCTATGGTTACCTTGTTTAAAGTTCTTAAGTTGATACTGTAATTGAANTTTCGTTTTAAGAAAAATTCAAATACTCTATGGTTACCTTGTTTAAAGTTCTTAAGTTGATACTGTAATTGATGTCTATAGTTAACTTATTATCCAAGTAAACTTCATATTTTGGCAGAAGTTTACCACAAGAATTGAGCAGATTCTGTCATTGTTTTTGTTTGGAAAGCAGACCTATTATACCTTCTAAATAATTCTTTAAATTTATCTGTCTACCCTGCAAATGTTTTTGGATTCCAACTTCCATCAATGTAAAATATTATCGTAATTTACCAGATGTTATGTTGAAATTTTGGGTACCATATCCAGATTGATTTTGCTAATTTATATTTCAGACATTTGTTGTTGTAGAACTATTAAGCTTACATTCTTTATTGATATGGTCATTGACCATGTTATAAAGTGTTAATTCTATAAGGTATTTCTATAAACCATCATACTCTAATGCTGAATCTGATTTAGGATGTTCTAAAATTTATGGTTTCTAATTGTTCAGTGGATAAATAAATGAATTAAAGGGCAAAATTTTTTTGTTGGTATAACATGCATCTCTTTGTGTTATTATTTAATAATTCACACTAGTTATTTTTTAAATTAAGAATATTTTCCATTCTCTTATGGACTTGAGACAATAATGTTTTCTAGAGGTTTATCATCGATAGTCCCTTTTTAGTGCAATTTGTGTCATATTGTTTCCCTTCTTTTATGGCTAATTGCTTCCACATCCCCCCATTACAATAAACTTCTACAAGTAGATCTNTATATATATATATATATATATATATATATATATATATATATATATATATATGTATAATTTTCGAAAAATATGAAATCAAACTGACCTCATATTTTTCACAGTTTAAATGAAAGAGCGTTTTATCTCAAATTTTGTATCTATTCCAAGGGATAAACACAAGACTTGAGGATGAGGTTCGATCAAATAAACTAAGTAATATATGACATCCGTTTTGTCTGCGAAACCGTTTTATTTGCCCACAAGTTCCCCTATTTAATACAAAGAATTAAATAGTGTTTATTTTAAGTTGGGTTCGAAAAAGCTTCCTATAAAGGCAAGCCCTTATAGTTAATTACATCTTAAATAAACTAAGTAATATATGACATCCGTTTTGTCTGCGAAACCGTTTTATTTGCCGACAAGTTCTCTTATTTAATACAAAGAATTAAATAGTGTTTATTTTAGGTTGGGTTCGAAAAAGCTTCCTATAAAGGCAAGCCCTTATAGTTAATTACATCTTAAATAACCGAAGTCACTTAAGAAAACTGTCGATAAAAATCAGGGAATGTATCTTCAAAGATGTTAAAAGGATAGGACTTTTCAACGAAATCGGACTAAAGAGTGTCAAATGGGAAGGCTCGAATTTAGAACATTGTTGAGAAATCTAAATGAGAAAGAACTGAGGGAGGTCGTAGATCCGGAGGCGAACTCTGGTGACTTCTCAGTCTATCCTATGATTTGGCTTCAGTTTTAAGAAAAAAATTATTCAGGTGTTTCATCTTGTCAATTTTATTTAATTAAGGCTTATACTTGTGTGACACGGTCACACAAGTCGCCTAGAAGATATGAGGATTTATGTTGTATCGGACGACAACCTCGGAACCTAGAACGAGTTAGGGCTTAAACTGCACAGTCTGGTTGTGCAAAGGCCTAACAGATAAAGTGAGGATTTATGTCGTGCTAAACAGACTACCTCGAGATCCTATGGCTTGTTGTTCAATTCCGAGGAAAGGTTTAGCTAGGGAAGACATGTTTTGTTGTTGAAGATGGTCGTGCTGCCCACCGCGCTAGCTCCCAGCTCCCCGACATGATGAGTTTAAGTTTTCTAGGTTGTCCAGTTATAATGTCAAATCAACGACCATATGGTAATAGTCCTCTAAACGTCCTATATAAAAAGAAGGCATGCTCAAAGCTATATAATATAAAATGTGCAGTACAGTACAAACAGTATGATGCATGTAGAACAGTAGCAGGTAGAAACAGGACAAGTATAACATGCTGTACAGAAAGAACAGTAGCAGGTAGAAACAGGAATAGTACAACATGCTGTACAAAAAGAATAATAGCAGCTAGAAACATGAATAGTATAACATGATGTACAAAAAGAACAGGAGCAGGTAGAAACAGGAACAGTATAACATGATGTACAGAAACAACAGTAGCAGATAGAAATAGAAAAATGAAGTGTTGTAAAATGTAAAGTGAACTTTTACGCCCATGAGATCCGCTATTCCTTAAGTATAGCAAGTCTAAATGCATCGCAAAAAGTGAAGTCTGGAAGAAACGTCGTCCAGGAAATCCGAAGAAGAGTGTAACGACTCACGACAGAAAACTTAAAAAAAATCAACGAGAAAAGACTCAAGTAAAAGAAAAGAAAAAAAATCCACAAAAATCTTGGAGAAATCCCGAAAGAAAGGAAAAAGAAACACAAGTGCCCTGTCCCAAAGCTTCGATAAAACAAAAAAAGTTCGGGTGAGGGGGACCGCAAGCACTCGTATGGGGCTAGGCTCAGATATATATTTATACTTGAGGGTCCATGAAGGCTACTCGGTCATCCGAATGTATAGAATCCGCCACTCGTCTAGAAGTGTGTCTTGAACCTCGCTTAGAGGGCTATTTCCCGGCCTAAACAGATATTCATCAGCTGGACAATTAATTTTAAAATGTATTTTAACATTTATGTTTTTGACATGCAAACAAATTTTAAACATGCAAAGAAAAGTTATCAATTTTTGTTTCGTAGAAAAGTATGTTTTTGCTTGAAAATGGTTTATAAAAACTTTTTTTTCTTTTTTTTTTAGAAATTTCATTGTCCACGAGTCGATTACACTGTCGAGCGTGGGACTGCCAATAACCTGAGGAGGTTCGAGCCAACTCCCGCTAGACTTATATCGGTAAAGGATATCGTTATCTTATTATTCATCAAATACATGGATCTTGATGTTATAGGATATGACATCTTTCTGCTCTATCATCGGTGTGTCTTTATCATCACCACCGTACGCCCCTAAACGACTACTTGCGACCTTGCTTGATGGTTTCACGTATAACAAAAGACTATATGTGGACAATTATGCATCGGACATAAGCATAAAAAACTGAACCAAGAAGCAAGGAAAGAAAAGAACAAAAATGGGGTTAGAGAGAGGAGACACTGATCCATCTAAAACACCGAAAAGGAGAATAGATCAATCCTCAAAACTCCTATTGAAAAGACCTGAACAAGTAGGGCCTAAGGTCTTTCCTAACAAACATAAAGGGTCAATTTGTGTTGATTTTCTCAAACCCCAAAGACGTAGGATTAATCAAGTCAACCAAATGTTTTTCCAAAATGAGGTTTAAAATCTCCCAAACTTCAAAAGAAAGTGATCTCGGGGAAACCACCACTAATATTTCCAAACTCATGTCAAAATCAAAACTCTCCAACTTTCGAATTAATAGATAGTATTATACATCGAATAAGCATGAAATCTTCCCACAAAACCAAATAAATGTTCACGGTCGGGGTCAATAAAATAGAGGAAGCAGCAGCTAAGGCTCTCGGCCAAATCAACCCACAAGAGAGGTAATCACTAAGGTTCACGGCCCAAGGCAAACTCAAGACCAAAGGAAACTTACGGCCAAGGCGAACCAAAGGCACAGGAGCAGAGGAGGCTCACGGCTGAGGCAAACCCAAGAAACAACAAGTGAGGCTCATGGCTAAGGCAAACCCAAATCAATTCCCTACAAATTTTGAAATACATAGGAGAGTACAAAACATCATCAATCTCTCAAAGTAACACGTTTGATCCATCTACAATCATTCAAATGATTCAAACTCAACAAGAGAAGGTAAATTAAACTCAAGAAACTTCAATTGGTCTCACGGGTAGGAGTAGGAACCAAAGCCAGCAAAACCACCTCCAAACCACCTCTCAGGTAAGGGCAAGACAAAGCAAACCGAGCTCTCAACTAGAGCCAAAACCGAGCCACATCTAAGGTTCAAATTCAGGTTACAACAAAAGGATAGAAAACATCTCTATGCCCTCAAGACATCAAAATATGGAACTACCATATGTTTTAAACAAGAACAGCCATGGAGTTCCTCTAAATCAAAATAAGTTCCTTCACCATATGTATATTTTGACCAAACACCCGTAAGATGTCAAAACCGAGCCCAGCAGGGGCCAAAAAACTGACCCCATCATAGATTAAAATCCAAGCTTCAATATAAATTAAAGTTCTAGTCATTTCAAGATAAACCAAGCCAAAACTNCTACTTTCTGTCAGTTTAGAAGTTATGAAGTTGGGGCAAGAGATTGTCATCTACATGTTGAAATCATTCAAATGTGAAATTTGTGGACCTGTTCAATGATTTGGTATTTGGGATCTTTGGTTTGATTTCTTTTCACCTTTTTAGTTGTTTGATATCTTTTTTGCAGCATCATACTGTGAATTTTGACAAAGAATTTTATTTAGGTTTTGGTGTAATGGTAGATGGAATGTTCAGTAGAGCTGAAACCTGGTGATGAACAGATCAAAGTGTTCCTTTTAAGATTCTTTCTATTGGGTGCAAGTTATGGTGACAAGGTAAAATATGAAGATTTTATTGAAGGAAAATGAACTAAGAATGAGATGGATAGGTCAGAGAACGTAAGGATACACCCTTCATGAAGGCCAGCCATGTGATTCTATTTATTCTTCGCACACTAGGGGTTTTGAATGTTGATAGTAGCATGAATAACAATATTAAGATAGATGTATGACAAAATAAGGAAAAATAATTTAAAAGTGTTTATATTAGAAGATTGGAGCGGCAACTATTGAAGATGACTCAGAAATATTTTTTGTTGTTTTGACGTATGCAATAAGGGTAGGAAATATGATTGTTGAACGAGTGGATAAGATTAGTGTCAAAGGATAATGAAGAAAAAGGGGTAAACTTAAAATCATGGAGATAGAAATTATTCAAATTCATTTATGTAGAATATGTTTAACAACTCAAATAACACTCAACTAGAATGAGTAAAAAATGAGGAGTCATCACACTAGTCCCAAGTAGTTGAACAAAGGCTAATGATGATGATGATACTAGGGCTTCTACACTGCCAAAATGTTATATCCACCATCACTATTATCTTAGATAAAAAAGTATAAAAAAGTCACAGAATTAATCAAAGGGAAACATAAATTGTCAGCATAGGAAAGTAAGGCACTAGTATGTAATTGTGAGAATATCTATGAAATAGGTAGATAAATTAGTGTTGAATTATTAGGAATAAATGCGGTAGACCTAAGATATTAAAGAAAAAAGTTAAAATTGATTTGAATAATATAGATTTAACTCTTCATGCAATACATTGGCAATAACAAAAGGAGTACTCATAAAATTTACCCCATACAGTTAGACATATGGTCATTGTTGTTGATGATGATGCTGGCCCAATTGTTGGAGCAAAGTTTTTCAGTTTGATGTATCAAAATAAAGGTTTTTATGAGCCTTGAAAGGTTAAGGAAAAAAATTGGCTGCTTATTAGTATGTTATTTAGTGTGCGAATTAACAAGAAAGAAACAACACTAGAAGAGTTGATTTATGACAAGTTTCATGGATTGGAATGCTACTATAGGTTTTGAAAAACCATACACCATCACAAGACCATATGAGTGTCACGACCCGATCCGGTGCTTATAATTAATTAAGGCAGGAACTACGATCAGACGATATTAACATTTAATTATCCACATTTTTAAAACATCCAATACATATAAACGAGCTACTAATCCATAAGTGCAATAAAATTTAAATCATTCATCAACAACATTCCAATCCAGAACAGAACAATAAATCAATATTTGACAAAAACAGTAAAAAAAACTATCATAAAAATACATAGCAACAATGTTCCTTCTATCATTCTTCTTCAAAGCCGAAAATATCTTTATTAGGATCATGATTCAATAAAACTTCTCATCAATACTTATTTAATTAAACTCAAACTCACAAACACGTGACACGCAATATACACATAACTTTATTTATATAATAATATATTAATTAACGTATAAAAAATATTAAACATACCTTTATGTATCATCCTCTGCCCTAATCTCCCCCACCAAGCAGCACGAGCTCTTTCTTCTTCCTCCTGTCACAGTTCGCCCCAATAGAGCTTGACGCCACCGCTTGTTTCTACCTTCTCTTCCTCTGCACTCGACAACAATGTCGAAGTCGCTCAACTAAGGCTCGACTTCAACTCAACACACGAGCTCAATGCTGCTATCTCTCCTCCTTTCTTCCTCCACGTGAGCACGACACAAGGGTCTGCTTACCTCTTTCAATCTCTGCACACGAGCACAGTGCCGAGTCATTCGCCTTCCTTCCACGCGCACTATTATGGATCGACGTTGTCTTATGCATAAAATCGTTGACTTCCCCTCTTCTTCTTTTTTCTCCTCTTATTCGTTGCATCGATGCTGTTACCCTTCTCCTATGGTTTCTTCTTCTTCTTTCTCCTTAGACTTCTTCCGTACTCGGCTAGGACACAACCTCCTTTCTCGATTTTTCTCGTTTTCTCTCGCTCGTTCTTTACATTGGTTCGAATGAGGAATAATATGACTCTCAAGTTTTAACCGAAGAGGTGCTTATTCTTCGTGCCTACTCAATTAATTGCTATTATTATATTTATTTTTATTATTTTTGTTATTACAATCTCCCCTCCTTATAAAAATTTTTTCCTCGAAATTCGAAAATAAACATGAAAGTGAACGTACCTCAATTGAAAAGTTATGGATATTTTTCTTGCATCTTAGATACCTTTTTCCAAATAACATCTTTCTCCGACCTGTGACGCTATACAATCTTGACAAAAGGGATCTTTTTGTTTCGCGACTTTTTCACATTCATAATACATAATCCTTTCAGGCTCCTTAATTTAAGTCAAATCAGGTTAAATGTTAACTGAATCTGCTATCACCCTACTGGCTTCATTTGTAATATGTTTTTTTAGTGAAGAAATGTGAAAATCATTATGTACTCTTCGCAAATGAGTTGGTAAAGCCAATTTGTAAGTCACATTCCCAATCATCTCCACAATCTCAAATGGATCGACAAATCTAGGGCTCAACTTTCTTGTCTTCCCAAAATATTGTACACCCTTTAATGGACTGACTTTGACAAACACAAACTCTCCAACTTCAAATTCTACAGGTTTGTGAGTGACATCATAATGTTTTCTCTGCCCATTTTGTATTGTCTTTAGTCTATCCCTGATCAGTCTAATCTTCTTACTAGCATCATTAACCAAATCAGCTCCAATGATCTTTTTTTCACCTGTGTCAGTCCAACATAAAGGTGTCCTGCACTTCCTTCCATATAAGGCTTCATATGGAGCCATCCCATTACTAGCCTGGTAATTATTATTATAGGCAAACTCTACTAAAGGTATATGTGATTCTCAACCTCCACTAAAGTCAATGACACATATCTTAGTAGGTTTTCCAAGGTTTGAGTAGTCCTCTCTGACTGACCATCTGTCTGAGGGAGAAATGTTGTACTGAAAGTCAGTCGAGTGCCCAAATTTTCTTGAACCTTTTTCTAAAATCAGGAAACTTGTTATCTCTGTCAAAAACTATAGACTTTGACACTCCATTCAATCTCATAATATGATCCACATATAATTTGGCTAGCCTCTCAACTGGAATTGTATGTTTAATAGGCAGAAAATGAGGAGATTTAGTCAGTCAATCGACAATTTCTCATATGGCATCACGACTTTAACGAGATCTAGGCAAACCAATCACAAAATCCATCACAATGTCTTTCCATTTCCACTCTGGAATCGTAAAGGTTGCGATTGACTTCCATGATACTGGTGCTCTGTCTTTACTAGCTGATATGAATGACACTTGACCCCAAGTTTTTTCACACTTCTCATCAATCATAGCTACCGAAATGCTTCTTGGAGATCCTAATACATTTTATTGCTTCCAGTGTGAATAATATATCTAGATAAATATGCTTCCTCCAGAATTTCCTTCCTCGGGTAATTAGCATCTAGAACATAAACCTTGCCTTTAGACATCAATAAACCATTCTGATCGAGCTCATATTTTTCTAAACTACTTGTCTAAACTTGTTTTAGAACTTCATGAATACTGTTATCTCTGGCTAGAGAATCTCCAATTCTGCTCTTTAAAGTTGGTTGCCCCATCAACTGATATACTTAAGCCTTGCTGTCATCACCAGAATCAACTATAGATAGCTTCAAGCTCTCCAGATCTTTAATTAACTGCTTCTGNTCTCATGGCATGCATTTTGAGTAAGGGAAAGTCGCAGGAGCTAAACCGAGCCCCTCATATATGTATAAAAAAATAAAGTGAACTCTCTAGCATTCATAAAAGGCCAAATAAACTCTCCAATATCTCATGCTAAATGAAAAAAGATGAAAAGATTCATAATACATATCATAACATGCTTGCAAGAGGAGCAAAAGTATTCCAAAGCCATGTTTTAACTCTCCTAATTTCTTCCAACATAAATATGATACGATAAACAGAAACATGTCATAGCTTCACCATTTTAAGCAAGTAACCAAGTCTAGCTTCTAGGATATGCCCATATTTTATCCTTCACATGCTCTTAAGGTGAATATCTCAAAATAGATGAAAGTAAAATAAACTAGCATGTTGTACCATCCAACAGATCCATGCTCAAAGGCTCGGCAAAGAGAAAACCGAAAGGAAGCAAGGCACCGAAGAAGAGGGGGGAGAAGAGATACCTCTTTTCATACAAATGTAAAGCACTGCAACGCAAGAAATAACTTCAAGGAGATGCTCTCACCGAAATCTCCTTCCTAAACTCTTCTCACAGCAAAGACCTCCACTTATCCCTTCTTTAGAAAACTTTTTCAACAACCACAAAACCCAAAAAAAAACTATGTTTATAGCCAGAGAAGAGAGGGGAAGAGAAAGAAGATCACCGAACCCACCCTCGGTACTCGAATCGGGCCAAAGAAGAAAAGGACGCATTCTCTGCTCACAGAAGGCGGAGCAACCGAAATCTCTAGGACCAAGTGGCGAGCCGGGTGGCAGCGAGAGAAGCATCGGGAAGAAGAGAAAGTTGTTATTCGAGTGTACCAGGGAGGCAGCTTCCTCAGGGTCATACTACCAAGAAAAGAAAAATTGCAACTCGAGGAGCCTAGCGCGGCTTCGGGAAGGAGGGCCGCGGGCACGAAATGTCAGGCAAGGACGAACGAGAAGTCAACTTTCTCTCGCGTGGAGGAGAAGGAGCTCGGTCGGCTCGAGACCGAGAAAGGGAAAAGCCAGGCACGCGAACGGGAGAGGGGAAAAAGCAGAGGAGCCGACCCCGGGTGCGTGAGTTTAGGGATTTAGGGCTTTAAAAGGAAAAAAGGATTCGTTTTTTTTCTTTATATTAATATATATTAATATATATATATATATATATATATATATATAAAATCCCACGCAATTTATTCGCGCGCAGTGCCTTAGCAAAATGTGTGTCCTCCCTAGGCAAAATCGACATTCTGGACGCGCCAGTGCAGTCCGTTTTATCATCCGGGGTCGCTCGAACGACATCGTCGATAATTGAGTCAAAAACAGGTCAAAATTCAAATCTCATAACATTTCAATTTACGATCAATCGTCTCAAAAGTTTATTCAAGTTTTCGACAGATAACGGTGCAAGCGATGCGAATTGTGACGATCAGACGTGTCGACTCTCCGAATTTGCGAAGTTTGAGTGCGAATTGTGCAAAAGGCCATCCTAATTTTCAAAAGGTCCTATAGGAATTCCTTTTGGGTTTCCTCATGTTGGTTTCACCCTTCTAAGTCTTAGAAGTCGATACCACACACGCGAAACTCCAAAAGGGAACAGAAGTAGATTGAATTTCAAAAAAGAGGCGGGTCTCATTTCTAAGGTTCTAAAATAGTCAAAAGAAGATCTCTAATGTTAGATCCTAAACCCTAAGAGAAAGACTAGACCTCACTAAAAATGAGGTCAACAACCATCTGGGTAAGCTCTATTGTCTCCCTCAATCCCCGTGGTCTCAATAGTCGGAGCACTGCCCGTATAATGAGCTCTAGGCTTCTCAGGAAGTTCCTCTCCAATTACGCTTCTGAAATCCCCCTCAGCTTTCCCAACAATAGCTCGAATCACTCCTTATATTCTATGACAATCCCCCCATTATTCAAGGCATAGAATTGCAGGTCTCCTTACCAAATGACTCAAAAAATTCAGAAAGCAATCCTTAAATTCCTCCCACAAACGGATCGGGTATCTAACCCCCTTTCAATGAAACCATGTTAAGGCTTTCCCCTCAAAATATAACCTTGCCTCCATGAGTTTCTCCTCTCCATTTAGCTCATTCACTGCAAAGTATTGTTCCACCAAATACACCCACCCATGTGCTTCTTCCCCCCTTGAAGTTCCAAATCTTCAACTTCATAACTTACTCTCTCTCTGAAGTTAACCTCCATGTATCTAGAATGAAACTCACTCATTCAATCATAATCATATCACATTTTGGTTTCTCTCTTTCGTGCTCCTCCCTATCCCTTTCATAATTCATCCTCCACATTTAAGCCCAACCCCCTCAACCAAAAATCTTTAATCCACCCACCAACGGTGTCTAAGGAGAGAGTTCTTGGTGGTAAATGCTTTCCTCCTCATGCTCCTCATGTTCGATTTGGCCACAGTCAGAGTCATTGATTGTGTCTCAATAAGCTTCTTTATCATCTATTCTAAGTTATTAAATCGATTGTCAATGGAGGAAAACATTTCTTCTATCCCAGATTTAAGTCACCTTACGTCTCCTTACAATCTCTCTTCCAAAGCATCAAGTTTCCTAGTCGTCGTTACTTCCTATACAGTTTCAAAACGCTAGAATCGTGAGTTGTGATTTATGTACGCGGGTTCGGCGTGGGAACTCCTGCTGTGGCCTCTCACAATAGAGATTACAGTCAGTCGTAGATCTCAATCGCGAGTTTTGATCAAAAGCGATACAAAACTCTTTTATGTTGTGATTCGCGAACTAACTAGAGCTCAAATCGTGACTATTTTGCATCACCATAAGTCGTGATCCCTCTTCCCAGGTTTAAATTGCCACTGTATCACATCATGTATGGCCTCAATCCCGTTGATTGCTTTTAGCTAGGGCATATCGTGATTGGATCGCGTGATCCCGACAATCACTTCGAATATCACTCGAGTTGCAGAACTCCTGCAAGCAATCTATCCTTACCTTCCCATGAAAGAGGCGCTCTTTTGCTGCGATCCCGCAAAAAAGGCATTGTTTGATGTGATCCCTTGGTTTACAACGTTGGCGTCCCAACTAGCTTGAATCGCAAATTGCGCCGTCATTGCTTCCCCACAATTTCTTTCTGTGATTGTATTGCTTTCGTGCTTCCGAGCTAGCACAAAACGCGACTGTGTTTTGTATGTTGCAATCCTTCCTAGTTGAACGCTTTAATACCACTTGATATCATCCGAGAAGATTTTCAAAATTTAGTGCAAACAAATATTTTATTGCAAGGACTTCAAACAACTCAATACAAATACGTAAGACAAGCACCTAAATTTTGAGAGGTAGACAATCTCTTCCAAATCCTACAATTCTAGAAGTAAGAAATCTCTCCTAAATCCTAACCCTAAGACTCAAAGACTAAATCTCATGCATAATCCTAACCCTACACTATTAAGCCTTATCTATACCAAACAATAATCAATAATAAAGGACTAAACTGCGTTGATGGTAATTAAGCGAAACAGATTCATTATACATCTATAGTAATCCAAACAAATATGCTTAGCTTCTGCAGAAAGAATACAAATAAAACTATTTATCAAAGCCAATTTTTTAGAAACTAGGTAGAATTGATGCAAACTAAGTGTGCATGGCCATTGAAAATACAAAATGGTAGTATCACGCCAATCATTTT
Organism: Phalaenopsis hybrid cultivar; assembly: GCA_002079205.1. Classification (NCBI taxonomy): domain Eukaryota; kingdom Viridiplantae; phylum Streptophyta; class Magnoliopsida; order Asparagales; family Orchidaceae; genus Phalaenopsis; species Phalaenopsis hybrid cultivar. Next base: position 228,434 of record JXCR01141849.1, on the reverse strand, counting down.
GAATTGTAAATTTTGAATGCTTTGCATTTGAATTTTGAGTATAATCAGTTTGTAGAGTCTCTATTTGCTTTGATAAGATGAATTATCTGGTTAGTTTTGGATTATGAATTCAAGTGCAAAAGGATTGTCATTTCTATTTTATTTTATCTTTTTCTGTTGGATCTTATTTTTGATAAACCCTCTATCTGCAGCTTCTTTGGTTTTCCAAAAACTTTTCCTATTACTGTGATTCTAGCGGTTGTGTTGTTTGTTTGCCAGAAATACATATTCTAAACTGAGGCATGTAGAAAAACTGTTTTATAGCCTAAATAAAAGTTTCTTTTGAACGTCTAAATCAGTATTTTTTTTATCAAAATTCTAATCATTGATTAAAAATGCGATTTGTAACTCTTCTTTTCATTTTTTTATAATCGGTTAAAATATGTGATTGCTATTATTTTACTATTATTCTTATTATTATCTTTTGATTTCTTATTTATGAATAAAATCTCAATCACATGAATGGCTTTACTGATCATAAATTTCATGGTTTTAATTTCTATTAGAAGACTAAAATCTTATCATTAGAATTGGATTTTATATGTTTTATTTAATCATTAGTCGTAAATGGTTATTTGTGATTAAAAGCTTCATTTGAATTAATTTTCCTTATAAGCTGATTGCATCGGTTATAAAATTTCTACAATACAAGTTTTGCTGAAAAATGGATTCAAAGCCACATAAATTTAAAATATGTTGAATTCACTTGGAAAGCGCACTCCAAAATATCGAAGTAAGAGAATATACAATGTTTTGCAAAGACTGATGAGTGCAAGCCCCGGATGTGAGTGAAAGAAGTGCAGGAAGTTCCCTCCTCAAAATTGACATGTAGATATTTCTTTGCAGGGTCACAAATGGCACCAATCTGCAAAGATGAAATAACAGATATTCACCTTTAAGAAGATTGTAAGAGACTAATACAATTATAGAAAATTAAATAAAAAAAAGGTAATCCTTCGTTCAGGAGAACCTAACACAGTAATCTCTGTAAGCGGGGGCAGCGTCAGGGTTCCTCTCTCAATAAGCATTGTTTTTGTCCTCCGAAGCATAAATGCTTTCAGCACATGCTTCAAAATTTTAAATTGCTCTCTAGTTCTATTTGAACTTTTACCTGAAAATTTTAACGTAAATAAAGGAGAGATTCTCAGTTAAAATGGTTGAGAAAGGCAATGCAAATTGAAGCCCAGACATTTTTTTGCCCAAGTTGCATTTTTTTGCAAGATCTTCAGAATCCACGAGTTTATTCCTCCTAATTTGGATTAAAATTAACGATTGGGTGCCCTAAAATATATCAAATTGCTCCACCTACTGCAGTTGAAGCTCCCCCTGAACAACCTCACAGCTATGATTTCGATAAAGAAGAGGGAGAGAGAAGACAGTGCTGATCATGAAAGAGCGGGATGAAGGTGATAAAGCTAAAGGGGGGCAGGGACAATGTTGTAGGTGAAGGAAGAGGAAGTTAACAAAAAAACAAAAAAAGAGAGCAGAAAAGCATCATGTGCCATGCTCGCCCAAAAAGGTCTTGCTTCGAGAATGACAAAGCTGACGTAATAGAATCAAGCCCTTCATCAAACATTTTTAATGCTAGAAAGAGAGAGAGAGAGAGAGAGAGGTGCCGATAATCAATTACCTGCCATTCCAAAGCTCTATGTAATCTTTTATAAAAGTCTCACAACATAAAAATATAAGAACCAAAGCACAACAAGCAAATAAATTGAAAATTTGCACATCCCAAGGACAATAAAATCATCAAACAAAATACTTTAAAAACAAGAAGTAAATAAACTAATTGAAATGAAGTAATAATGGTGATCACAATGTAGGTGATAATAGCGATGGAAATGATGATCTTGCATTACTCCCTCGAGGGGTAACAAAGTCTTCCCTAAAGAGTTATGAATGAAAATGTGCTCAGCCATTGGGTGTTGGCTTAATCTGTTTGTTGTCACAACTTGCAGTCTAGTCAGGATGAGATTGGGATGGCTGTGATGGGAAGAAGAGAGTTTCTCATCTCTTGAGTGAATCACTGTAACTCCATCTTAAAAAATTGCTTAGCCAGGACTGTTCGGTCCACAAAAGACAAGTTCATACATGAAAATCGATTAAGTGAAGGCATGGAGCTAAAGCCTAGATAGCAAATGAAGACCAAGGTTTAACAGGAGTCGAAGAACTAAGAAAATGAAGCTCAACAGTTAGCAATTTTTCAATAGAGGCATAAGACAATAAATCAGTACAAGTCTGTCAAATTAAGATGTTGCACACAAGTCTAGATGAAAACATAAGAAACTTGCTAAAAGGAAACCCTAAGACTGTTGCCTAGACAACCACCAGAGAGAATAACCCGACTAAATCCATCCGGGTCCACTCTGTCCACTCGAAAACTAATTAGTCAGTATAACTTTTGAACCCTATGCATGATTCGCTCCTCCACCTTACTTACTCTTGTCACTATCACTTCAAGATAGATAAGCAATACGAAATAAATCGGTGGAAACTCATGACCCATTAAATAAAAATTCAAGGAAAATTTCAGTATATGATTATAAGCAACGAATCAAGATATATAGGTATAACTAAGGCAGTGAACTATTCAGCCACAGCACATTAATTCCGAAATGAACATCCAACGAAAAATAAATACTATTACTAAATTCAAATCTGAAATTACAACAAAACAATGTGGAAACCTGAAATTACAACGAAAAAGAGCACAACACTAGAATTGGGTTGGACCTAGGGTGGAGGTAATGCTGCTTGCTGTTTTTCAGCCAGCCCACCAGCTACTGCTTGTTGTCTTTCAGCAGCCAACCTCCACCTTCCCCCACCGTAGTCCCCACAACTTCTCCTTCCTTCTACAGCCATCAACCACCTCATCACCTTCCTCCTATCGTTCCCTTAACAAACAGGCCACCACCTTTGGATACAATTGAGTTGTGTCTGTCATTGTATTTCCCTTTCAAGTGTGTTTGGTTGTAACCTCCCATTGTCATATTCAGTAATAATATTGGCGTTTCATTATTGTTTGGGTTAATTCCGTTATTATTTGGTATCAGAGAGAGACTAACCCTAGTCTCATCCTATGATTTTAAGCACCCACCAATACCCAACCTCGCCTCCACTATAAAATCCATCCTTTTATACATTTTCCAAACCGGCCACCAAAAAATTTTCTTTCCCACCTTACATTATGCCCATACCCTCTTCCATATACCAAAAACCAAACCCCAATCATATCACCAAAGAGATAAGTGTCAAACATAGATAAGGAGTTTAACATCGAAGAGATATAATGACATCTCAGCCGAGTGCTACAACAACTCGATGAGATTGAGAAAAGAAGACTATCCAGAAGGTCACCACAACTCCATTCGATTCTAGAGATGGACCGCTGCTTGAAAGATTTGGCATAAAATATTAAAGAAACCTAGACTTGAAAAGTAAATGTAGATTTGTCATATTTTGATGACCACTTGGATTTGAACGAGTTCATCAAACATCCCATCGAACAACAGGATAAAATTAGCCACCGACAAGTTAAAAAAGAGTTAATTCTTTTGGTGGAAAATTTTAAAGCACTTACGCTAGCATGAGGAAAAAGACAAGATTACTATCTAATTCAAGATGAAATATGAGATGCAAAACCAGTACCTACTAGTTAATTACAGACAGAATGTTCCGGCCTTATATTCAAAAAATGGAGAGACAATATCACTGGACGACCGCCACATCTTACAGACAAGGTTCAACTCCAAATTCTTACAGCCAGAGCCAGAGTATACCAGGGGAACATCCAACCGATCCCGCCTAAGGAGACACTAGTCTAGAGTGAAGAACAAGTGGAACCAATCTGCATTCCAAAATATGTGTGAACTATGAAGTATTTTAAGTGTCACATATTTTGGTATATTGAATCAGATTGCAAAACCAGAGAAATGATATATTTTACTAAGCATGAAGTAGTTGAAAAAATAGGCAATGACATAATAGAAACTGAAGAATGTGAGAACAAAAAGGAGTACCAAATTCCAACTGATGAAGGAGAAATGCACCTAGCTCTAGCTGAGCCCATGAGAAAGTCTCTAATAGAATTAACATTGATGTCCCAAGATGCTTCTAAACTTTGAGAAATCGAGATCATACACTTGACAACCCTATATAAAAGAATTTAATACTTTTTCAGATATATAATCTACTTCCTAAGTTGCCTCAACTGACAAAGGTCCAACACATTAGTGATAAGACTCTTTTGCGTTACTTTTGGAAGACTATATAGAGTCATTTGAGAAATATAATTAGTTCAGCAATGCACCCACCAACAGATGATCAAACATGATAGATAAACCACAATATTAGAAATTTCCATAGGATCTATGGGGGCAAGAAACTCCTACAATGGGATTAAAGTCCATCAAAGAAGAAGAAGCCTCTTCTAAGTGGTTGCTAGTGAGAGTTGCCCCGTCTGCCATAAATTTCATCCCAAAATTAAATCCTCCTTACATACTTATTTACCAGATACACTCAAACAAGTACGAGGTGCGGAATAAGTCAATTACATATTTGATGCATCGGAATTTGGTTTGTGAGGATACCCATCCACATTTAGATCCTACACAAATTGTGCCAAAAGAGGATGAATGTTTATTTTATCAGAATGTTCTTTGGAATAACAACGCCTTTATGATTGACTTACCGAGAAGTTACCGTAGTTCCACCACCTTCAACATAATCGGTATGACGCCATAATATGAGGTGAAAGGAGGTTCAATGGGTGAGGTCTAAGCTCCCTCAACCCTAGGAGACTCACTCTGGAGCGTCTCCCGTTTATAAGGGGGATACACGACCGTCTACCACTGTCGAGGTGGGATTTCACAAGTGTGCAGCGGCTTGGATCGGTCCAAAAGAGTCAGTTAACATTTCCTTTACGTGGATTTACGACCCAATTTGAGTGGAGTGCCCTCTTTGGTTACCCTAGGTTTGTAGGTCTGTTGTTTTCATATTCTATGTCAATTTTAGATTACGTTATGTCATGACAACTGTCGATGTCCAAATTTTTCCCTTCTAAGGCTACATCAAAAGACAAGTGGTGCTCCGGTTGTAGCTTGTCCAAGGTGGTAATCCCTTTCCAAAGAATCGAGTGGTGCTCCGACTGTAACTCATTCTTGCAGGGGTGTTTATCTTCGATTTTTCACGTCCACATTCCTCCTCTAGTTCCCGCCACCAGCTTCCCTCGCTGTCGGAACCACTTGACAGCAACCCTATTGTCATCATGCATCTCCAACCGCTGGTCACCACCTTCACCAACTGCTACCATGCCTTCCAATCACCTCCCACATTACTGTCATTCATTCCAACCACCCGCCTGTTGACCTCACTTTTGGGTGAGGATTTTGGGTCTTTCCTTTAAAAGTCTAGGAACTAGCCATAGAACTTTCTTGTTGACTATTCTTAGAGAACTAGTGATAGTACCCTCACCAATAGAAATTTCAAACTCTTCTTTGCTCATCTTTAAGTTCCATATGTTGGTTTCAACCTCTAGCACTTAGTAGACAGATCTAATATGGGGGAGCTCAAGAAGGATTCCCTATAGGATTGTCTAACCTTAGGGTTAACCCTGAGTGATGTGGTTTGATCTAGCATATACTTGTACCTTACACTTTCACTCACAACCTTGAACAACCTTGAACCCCAACCTACACATGTTCAGTTTAGTTCCCTTGACTCTTTGGATACCCATGTAAGTGGTCTCCCAAACCCTTAGCTCTTGGCTAGGGTGGGTAAGACAAACACATAAAGAATATAAAGTGGGGTTTCTTTGCTCTCATGGTATCGTGAGGGTAACTCTATGATCAACAATTGCATCAAAACTTAATCTTACCCAAATTACCTGAAATACTCCAAAATTTTTATATTTACCAATATACCCCAAATTTATCAAAATTACCATAATTTTCTTGCTGACCCAAAATTTTCCAAAACCTCCAAAATCATTTCAAACACACCTAAAACCAATTCTTGACCATCCATTGGAGCTAATTTGATCAAATTGACACATTTTGACTAAAATCCTAATTTGCCCCTAAGTGACTAAAGTCTCCAAATCATCTCAATTTCCCCCCAATTGATCTCAAATTTTTTCAATTTCAATTCTAAACTCAAATTCACCGTGTCCTAATCCAATTGAAACCAAATTCAAGCCCAATTAAGCATAATTTCAAACTCCAAATCCAAGCCCAAGTGAATTGTCTTAAATTGATCTAAAGTCCAAAAATCCTCAAATTGAGTTTAACGATCAATAAAATACCCCTCAAATTCACATCAAATTCAACATATCTAGATCCAATTTTAATTGAATCCAAATCCATTTAATTAGCATATGATCAATTTCCGAAACGTCGATCACGAACCAAAACTTTAACGAAAATTAAATTGACGCATTTTTTATCCGATCGCAGAAAAAGTTGTCCGAACGACCCTAGATGATGAAATGGACCACGAAAGCGTGTTCGGAACGTTGATTTCATCTAGGAAAGACATTCATTTCACCACGATGACACGTTCATCGAAAAATGCGCGAAAAAATTTAAATATTATTGTTATTATTATTATTATTATATAAAAAAATTCTAATATCCTATCTGATTTCAACTCAAGCATGCAGCAATATTATATATATATATATATATATATATATATATATATATATATATATATATATATATATATATATATATATATATATAT
>JXCR01141849.1:141260-157610 GCA_002079205.1 Phalaenopsis hybrid cultivar | reverse complement strand
GGGTTAATATTGGGAATGATTATGAACTATGGTTGAATTGGCTTGCTGGAGGATTTCTAAAGCCAATCATAATCAAGTAGGATAAGGGTATAGAAACCTCCTTAGCTGATCATAATAGATTAATTTGAGATTGAAAATACCTATAGCTACTCCGTATCTCATTTTGGTGGATTTATTTCTACCTTAAAGAATTATTCATGTTATAAGAGTTTCTACAATCTTCCAGAGGTTTTTAGGAGCCTAGGGAAATCTTCCAGATTATCCCAAGAATTTCTAGAAGAAAAAAATAAGCTTCCAAATTTTAAAAATTACAAAAAAAAAATCAAAGCTAGTCATGTTAGCTTAAGAATAAATTTGTTGATCGTTTTATAGGGGCTCAACATCATCAATATAAAGTCAATAATGATTTGATTTATTTAAAATTGAAAGAATTATTATATTTTAGAAGCTTTCAAGAGCTTGGGAAATCTTCCGAATGATCCAACAATTTTCATAAGATGAAGATAAGCTTTCAGGATTAAAAAATTCCAATGAAATCCAATTATGTANAAAGTTCATTAGGGCATATGATTGATTCTAACTTATCATATGATTCTTTAAATACCATAAACAACCCGTACTTTAACTTTTATAACCCAGGTTGGAAGAACCATCCTAATTTTAACTGAAATCATACTACTGACGGTGGAAACAAAAAATGAGAAAATAATCATGCAAATCCTAATGGAAGATGGAATAATCAGAGGAACACAAACTATAGACCTTCATATCCACTGGACTCTAACAATGATCAACAATATGAGAATAAGAAGATGTCTATGGAAAAAGTGGTATTGCCAATAAGAAACCAATTGCAAAGTTAAAATGCTACGATTAGAAACATAGAGAATAAACACAAATTGCTAATTCACTTAGCAATAGACCCCAAGGAACACTTCCTAACAACATTGAGATCAACCTTAAAGAGAACACTAACGAACAAGTAGAAGCTGTCCAATTAAAAAGTGGAAGAGAGATAGAGGATGTGGTTAGAAAAGAGAAAGATGTTGTGAGAGAAACAAAGGAAACTAAAAGACTTGAAGAACATGTTTCTAAGGATCTGGAAAAATTAATATCTCCAACTAAAATCAATTTTAAAAGACCACCACCTCCATTTCCTCAAAGACTTAGACAGCATGAGTTGGATAAAATTTTTCAAAGTTCATGGACATACTTAAAAAGATTACGATAAATATTCCTTTCGCTGAAGATTTGAAACAGATATGAAGTTATGCAAAATTTATGAAGGAGATATTAAACAAGAAAATGAAATTTGGGGATTACGAGACAAATGCACTAAGTGAGGAGTGCAACACTGTACTTCAGAAAAATTTTCCTCGGAAACTTAAAGATCATTTTAGCTTTACAATTCCTTGTGTAATTGGACAGAGATTATGTGGAAAAGCTTTATGTGATTTAGGATCGAACATTAATGTGATGCCCCGATATTTCTCCCACTACTATAACTCTTCTGTTAGCTGATCGATCTATCATTTATCCAAAAGAGATTACAGAAGATGTGCTTGTTAAAGTGAATAAATTTATCTTTCCTATGAACTTTATTGTATTCNATAGGAAAGTCCTATGGCTATACCTAGGCTACTAAAGAAGTTTCTAGACCTCAACCAAAAGTGAGGTCAACAGTACTTGCATACTGTACTTTCGATGTTAAGACAAATCTACATGTTAAACAACGAAGCCACCTTGCATGAAAACTAAAACTATCTGGATAGCCACAAAACCAAAACCAAAACCAAAACTAAAGTTAAAATCAACCAAGATAAAATTCACTGCCACAACATTTAAAATATTAAAAAAAACTCAAAATTTAATCACAAACATCACACAAACTACAATTGCAACTAAAATAAGATGTCTCTATCGGATGATCGGGAAACCCTCGGAGGAGGCAACCTACGGTTGCTAACGAGGCTTCCCACAGTCTAAATGAAATTACGGAACTCATTAAGTTGAGTTTAGTAAATTCATTTGGGCTAAGTGAATCCAATAGAAAATAGTGGTATTGGTGTTGCTCTAATCAACTTTAACATGGCCCATAAAATTTAAAGAACTTCAACCATAGGGCCACCTGATTTGACATCATAACTGGACACACTAGAAAACTTAAACTCGTCACTGCAAGGATCTTGGAACTAGCAAGGTGGGCAGCAGAGCCATCTTCGACAGCAAAATCTGTCTTCCCCAGCTAAACCAACTTCCTTCCTTAGAATTAAACAACCAAGCCATAGGATTTCGAGGTTGTTCGCTTACGAAACATAAATCCTCACCTCATCTTTAGGCCTTTGTACAACCATTGTCGCACAATATAAGCCCTAACTTGTCTTAAGATTCTGAGGTTGTTATTTGTCACGACCTAAACTCTCACATCTTCTAGGTTATTTGCGTGATCGTCTCACACAAATGGAAGCCCTAAATTAATAAAATTGACAGGATGAAACACTTAAAATTTTCTCCTCAAAACTTAAGTCAAACAATATGATAGACCGGGAAGTCACTGAAGTTCTCCTCCGGATCCATGACATCCCCTAGTTCTTCCTCCTCTGGATTCTACAATAAATGTTCCAAGTTTGAACCATTCCCCTTTACACACCTCTTTGTCTGATTTCGTTAAAAATTCCTATCCTTTTGACCTCCTTGGAGATAATTTTTCCTGGTTTTAATCGAGAATTTTCTTAGATGACTTTGGTCATTTAATGTGTAATTAACTATAGGGGTTGCCCTTATAGGAAGTTTTTCTCAAACCCAACTTAAAATAAACCCTATTTAATTTTTCATATTAAATAGGTGAATATGTCGGCAAATAAAACGATTTTTCTGACCAAATAGATGGCATATCTTTCTTAGTTTATTTGATTGACCCTCACCCTCAAGTCTTGTGTTTATCCTTTGGGATGGATACATGATTTGAGGTAAAGTACTCTTTCACTTAAATCATGAAAAATATGGGGTCAGTTTGATTTTCATATTTTTCTAAACTTAAATCTATATGTAAATTAAACGTCCTTCCAAAACAGATGACGAGATTTTGATTCTAGTGACCGACAGCTTCTTACGGGCAACTCCTTAACCAAAATAGTGCCAACAAAATGACATTATTGTTTTAGCACCATCAATAACTACCTGGTTGATACTGGCAGCTTAGGGAACACATTGTTTTGGGCTACATTCAAAAAAATGAATTTGGCAAACAACTGGTTAACTGCACCGATCTGCCGATTGTGTGAATTCTCTGGCAAACAGAATGAGGAACTTAATATAATAGCACTTTTGGTCAGCTGGGGTGAAGGTGACAGTCGATTTACAATCGTAGAAGATTTCTTGGTAGTCGATGCGACACCAACTTACAATGAAAATTTTTGGTTGCCCTCTCCTTAACAATTTCTAATCTGTGGTGTCAACGTATCATGTAGCTGTCAATTTCTTCTTTGAAAGGGTGATAGTTGTTGTACATAGAGATCTGAAGCAGTCTTGAACGTGTTACATGCGCGCCATATGTAGCATGGAGTGCGAGACATTAGACAGATAACACCAATAAGAATGAAGCCTTGAAACTTTCAAAGCTACAATCAAATCCCCGCAGGGTTCGAGGATTCAACTACTTTTGATGCAGATCACAAAGATATGAAATAGACTCTTCTGGAAGACCATAATGTTTTGGAATAGTCAGTGATAATGTATGGCATCCTCATTGACGTGGCCCGTCACAAGCTCAACGCCATTTTAACTGCCTACCAATAGAACATAAGCTCTGGTCGACTGCAATGACTAACCAAACCAATTCGCAAGAAAGTCAAGAAACTTTTGGAGGCTTGCTATATTTTGAGAGGTTCAATGCCCCTCCTAGGTGTCCAACATGGTAATGATGTGAAAGTCTACAGTAAATTAAGATTGTTTGTGGACTTCTTGAATCTGAATGTTGCTTGCCCAAAGGATGGTTATGCACTACCGAGGATTGATGCTCTGATTGACTCTGTTATAGGATACTTAGTTATTATAAGTTTCCTAGATGCTTTTTGATGGTATTACCAAATCAAAATGCACTCAACCAATGCGGAGAAGATGACTTTTATTATCAATAATGGATTATATTGTTTTATTGTAGCCCTTTGGGCTGAAAAATGATGGTGCAACTTATCAGTACCTAATGGATGTAATATTTTATAAGAAAAAAGGAAGAAAGTTCTACGTGGATGATGTGTTAGTAAAAAGTAACTCGACTAAACAATATTTGTGTGATTTAAGAGAAACTTTCCATACGCTTAGGAAGTTTAATATGAAATTGAACTCGTTGAAATGCACGTTTGGAGATTCGATGAGAAAATTCTCATGCTACCTCTTAACACTCAAAGTCATTAATGTTAATCCCAAGTAAAGGAACTCCTTGACGTGCCTTCTCTATGGAACATTAAAAAAGTACAAAAGTTGAATGGCTGAATAGCAGCCCTGAGTCGATTTATTACAAAGTTAGGTGACAAATCTGTTGTCTTCTTCATAGTAATAAGAGAGGCAAAGAATTTAGAGTGCATAAGCTAATGTGAACAAACTTTCTAGAATTCGAAACAATCATTAATCTCTCAGCAGCTATTTCAAATTTCAAAGCCAATTCGGTCCTTATCGAAGAAGAGTCAGAGGAACAATTTCTCATTTATTGCACAAGTCGATGCCTCACAAGGGCCAAAATAAAGTATCTTATATGGAGAAACTAACATTTTCTTTTATTATTTCTGCTCACATATTTCAACCATATTTTCAAACCCATCTAATTATGGTGGTCATTGATCGTCTGCTTAAGTCTATACTCACTCGGCCAGAACGTTTCAGTCAATTATTAAAATTGTCCGTAGAGCTCAGTGAATATAAACTTACTTACATGTCTCAAATGGTGATCAAAGCTCAAGCTTTAGCAAACTTCATAGCGGATTTCTCAGAATTGGGTGGATCAAATGACAAATCCAATCCGGACATGCAAACTTGGATCCTTAATGTGGATGGAGCTTTAGGCCAAACAAAAGTAGGGATTGGGTTGGCATTAAGCAGCCCAACCAGAGAACATATTTATTATTTGGTCATTCTTTATTTTGCTATCACAAATAATCAGACAAAATACAAAGCATTGATAGTTGGACTCGGTTAGCACAAGGAATGGGCGCTCGACATCTAAAAGTAAATGTGATTCTCAACAAGTTGTCAGATGTTAAGTAGAAATTTGAAACTCAAGATGAGGTCATCGTCAAGTATTTGATTAAAGTAAAAAAATGAAAATTGGTAAGTTTGTAAGCTTCTATATCAAGCACATTGGGCGATAAAAAAACCAGATGACAGATCTTTTGTCAAAAAACATGCATGATGGAAACATAATGTCATAAAAGCTTATTCGATCGAACATTGAAGAACTAGAAGTACTGGAAGTAGAGGTGGATGGTACAAAGCGCTAGGTGGATCCTTATATCCATTACTTCAAAATAGGTAAAATCCACAAATCAAGAACAGATCCTCGTAGGTTCAAGTTAAAATTCGGTCAATATCATCTCATTGAAGACGTGTTATTCTGAAGGTCAACCACATCTTTTCTTTTAGGATGCGTCAAAGAAAGCGACGTCAAAGATATTCTCTGGGAAGTACATTTTGATGAATGCTGAAGTCATTTGGGGGGAAAAACTTTGGCTCATCGAGTACAAAGATAAGGTTACTTCTGGCCAACCTTTTGAAGGACGCATAGCAGTTTTTCTGAAGATGTGAACAATGTTAGAAATATATTCTGCTACAGCACCAACCAACTCAAAAATTGCAACCAATTATTAGTCCATGATCCTTCGTTGTGGGGGGGCTATATATTCTCGGACCATATCTTCCTTCTAAAGGATAGAGAAATTTTATTTTTGTTGTTGTAGATTACTTTTCTAAATGGATAGAGTCAAAAGATCTCACTCGGATCCTGACAGGTGTGGTTTGAAATTTTATCTAGACAAAAATAATTTTTTTGTATGGCTTGCCTTTAAAACTCAACACCGCTAATGGAACTCATTGTTGATCATGAGGTGAAAGATTTCTACAAAAGCTTGGGGATTAACATGAATTTTTCATCTGTTCATCACTCAAGAACTAATGATCAAGTTGAAACTGCAAACATGGTCATTTTAAACCTCCTCAGAAAGAAGGTTGAGGGTGCCAAAGATAAATGGGTGGATGTGCTTCCTTTAGTTCTCTGGGCTATTTGAACCACACCAACATGATCGATTGGACATATGCCGTACATGCTTTCCTAGGGTATAGAGGTCATATTACCAGTCGAGCATAATCACCACTGTCAAAGAGTAGTCACTACAACGTCTTTCAACAAAAAAGAGCTCATTGACTAGCAAGATGCAAATGAAAGAGTTTCACTCTCTCTTGATCTGTTTGAGAAAATTCAAATGAATGTTGTTCTGCGAAGAGAAAAAAATAAGGACCGTCTGGTACTACAAAAAAAATGTCCACAAAAAACATTTTTTCTCAATGATATAGTTCTGAAGAAGTTCAGACAGTCGGTTGCTCCTAAAACGTACCATTTAAAAACATACACCAAGAAAAGTCCTTCCATGAATATGGAGTAGGGATTATCTCAAAAAATTTTATTCATTGGAAACAATTATTTTCGTATCTGCTATTAAATTTGAGAAGCAAAAATACTAAGAAAAAAATTATTAAAATTCTCTTTGAAGAGCTAATAGAAGTGTTGATTCAGAAAAAGAGCTCGAGGAACCAATAAATCAATGAATATTGTGTCACCACAAAACTCGAGAAACTCAAATATTTTTAAAAGACGACTAAAAAGGTTATGATGCCTTGTCACACAAAGACAACTGTAAATAAGTTTTGATCCTTAGTCACACAAAGATGATTGAATTGTGTTTCGACACTTGTTGCATCACAAAAAGATGACCGAAAAGCATTATGACGCTTGATCATGCAAAGGCAACCATAAAGCATTTTGATGTTCGGTCACGGAAAGATAAACAAAAAGTTTTATGACACTTGGTCGCACCATGAAAATTGAAAGCGTTCGACGCTTAGTCGCAGACAAATGACTGAAAAGTGTCCCAATGTGAGTTCATTGAGATACAAACATTGTACGACATTCTAAGGAATAAATCAAAAACATAGAATTATTTTATTAAGTCCTAAAATTATTTTTGACGAAGTATTTTTTGTTTCAGAAGAATAATAGTTAAATAATACAAATGTAGTAACTACTATTTTAAGAGGACTACAGAGTCAAATGAATGGTTACAAATAACAATCGTCTAAAATGTCATATTTCATTCGAACGAATGTCTATTACAAAATCCAAATATTTATAAAAAAATAAAAAAATAAAAAAATAAAAAAAAGAGACCGGATCTATGGATCTTCGAGTCGAGTATTAGATGATCCATTGTCTATCACATTATTGTCCTTTAATTCCTCACGGCGTTTAGAAGCAGAAGGAGTGACTTAAAGTCTCTTGATTCTTCAAGATCAGAGTATTTAGGATCTACCATCCCCACTCTAGTGAATTATTCGATCGTGATCTTTCGACCTACCTCCAGGTATTTTACATGTGTGTTAAGAAGTTCTTTAGGGTTCATCATAGTAGATTTGTTTTGAGAATATAACATTTTTCTCTTGGACCACAAAAATCCATTTGGATACAATCCCCAACTCTACCTTAGCATCCTTTAGACCATCCTCCACCTCGGCCGTCCTCATTGTCGCTAACACTACCTTCCTCAATATTTTCTAGCCTTCTCAAACATGGTGAGTCTCTCCTTCATAGATATGAAGATGGAAGGAATATGACGAATAGAAGCATAACCCAAGGGTTGGTAACGATCGAGCAACTGATGGAGTTCCACCTGGAGGAGTTCCTCGAGCTGCTTGTCTAAACCTATAGACTAAAGGACATTTGTGATTGTAGACGCATATCCTTCAAATAGAGGGTTCAAAGGGAACCAATCTCTCTTAATATTAACTAGGTCGAGACCTAAATCAGAGTTCATATAAACTTTTAGCCGATCTTTTTATAGAGGAATACATTGGTTTGGCCCCCCTTTCTTGCTTTTTAGCAGGCTTGGAAGGAAAGGTTCAAAGGAAATAATTTTGCCCTTTTTCATACACTCAGCTAAATCAAATGAGATAGACATTTCTTCCAAATCTTCACCGCCTGCCTCTTCTTCGACTTGCTCCAGAGGCGACCGACAGCTCTCTTAAGCTCTTTCAAATGGAGGGATAAACCCCGCTGAGTGTGGTCAATAGATCTTTTGTACCAAAAAGCGCCTCGACGACTCTTTAGTATCTTTGGGGAAAGGGGAAGGAGTTGTATTGTCTCTTGAATCACTTATGAATACTGGAGAAGTTTTTTACTTGATCAGTATTAATTTGCCTATGACTTTCTGCTGAATAACAATAGAAGTTTTTTAAACTAAATGAATTAAATCCAAACCAAGTATTTTCCCCCCAAATGAACCTGCTTCTGCAATTCCCTCTTCTACTTCTCTAGCAAGGGAATTTTTCACTTTCTTCCTTTTCTTTAATGCCTTCTTTGAGAGCAACTCAGCTCTCTAGCTTTCATTTTCCCTCAGCCTCATTAGAAGCATCATTAGAAGCAACACACATCCCTTATTTGATTGAGCCATAATCTCTTGGTTCAACACCTAATTTACAGTTATAGAGTCCATATATTGAACCACTAACAATTGTCGATCGAGAATGACCTACTCTGTTTCTTTCAGTTGAAAAGAAATTATTTTACTCTATTTATACAAATTGCATGTGGCTCTAGTCGAGATATCCCACTCATCGCAAGAACCCTTCATGAATCTTAACTTCCAATCTCTTATCTTGTTTTCTAGATTGAATAAATGAAACTTCTGTGTGGTACAAAAAACCACATACCTGATACAAAAAAAAGTTGACCAGAATTTAGGATTATTTTTATAAATTTTTATTGATAATATTGCACTTTTAAGAATGTATTTTTTTTATTTTTCTTACAGATATAACAGGTAATTGAAGTGGGGAAGGCAGGAGAGGACTTGGAGCACATAGAAGAGGACATGTCTAAAACTATTGACCAAAGAACTGGAATTTTGCTTCACTTGAGCTGGTGTAATGTCATAGATGTTTAAAATCCAGTGGAATTTTGTGTGAAGCTCACATTGAAATTGGTCTCGATAAAAGATTACAACATCATTGAGGTAATCAGTAGCCCAGACATTCGCATCCACTTAGTCCAAAATGACACTTATATTGTAAACACAAGTCTTGTTCAACAACCTAACCTCAAAATCGGTCAGGATTGATCTCTCGGATTATTTAACCATGCTAAAAATCTGATGAGAATAATTCAGAGCCATCAAGATTTAAAAGTAAAAATGACCAGGATAACCAAAAGTGAAAAAATGCAAAGGTTTCATTCAACATCTGCTCGAACCTTTATATAAGCTCCTCGCGAAAGCTAAAACATCTTATCAGGATTGTCAAATATATCACTTCGGTTTGAAAATCAAGAAAAACAACAATGATAAAATTATAGATAATTTTTATTTATATAAAAAATATTTTATAGCAATGTCGTCAACCGCTTCGAGTAGAACTAATCCCCGGTTCATCAAGCTCATGTACAACACACGCGCACCAAGCTTATATTTCTCTATCTTTTCTTCTTCGATGCATACCTATCGAACGAATGACCCAAAATTCATCCAATTCATCTTTGAGACTCGCCATCTCGACTCAGAGAATATCCATGCATGCAACCTTATCCTGGAGAACTTCCATATCAGCAACCTTTGCCCGTAGAACTTCCAAATCCNTATATATATATATATATATATATATATATATATATATATATATATATATATATATAACCAAAATTCATCTCCAAATTTATTAAAAATTATATTGGAATCATTGACTTGCGAATATATTTTTTATATATATTGTATTATAATTTTAATTAAAACTGCAAGGACAGGCCGGGTTTGCATCCCACTACCATATTCTTCCTAGCAAGTAATGGTACATAGGCAAGCAATAGCATCTCTTTAACTGACACTAGCTGCCCTTTTCCTTAAATTTGCTTGCCACAAAGGCCGACCATACGCACCCACGCACATTTTTTAAAGCATTTTTTACTGAAATCCACCCACACATAATCTCTAAAAATATTATTCTATGTGATCTAAACAATACATTATAGAATTTTAAATATTATTTATAATCTAAGATGATATTTTAATACTTTGAAATGATACCATGAGCTTTGGTAAATATTTTGATATTATGATCTCATTTGATTTATTGAAAGCCCAAATGAAATAACTGCAAATTTTAATGCATTTATTCGAGTATGAAGTATAGAAGTTTAGGTTATAATAGGAGTTGGCGAGTGAGTCGGTATGTCAAAAAATATGCATCAAATGTCTGAAGTGCATAATTTTGCGGTTTAAGAGAAGCAAGCATTGGTGGAATTTTGTAGGATTAGGATCGCTTCTTAGTTTAGGGATTGTTTGAGATCTTAAATAACTTTGTTAAGATGACATGCAATAAAATGTAACGGTTGAGATGTTGAAATGATTAGATGATGACAGAGAAATGCATTGGAAACACCAAGTTGAGTAATATGACAATGTTAATGTAGTGCCAAAAGGTTGATTGCCCAAATGGGTTTCTTTGCAATCGAGTTGAGGGTTTCAATGACATTAATTTTTCATTTTTTTAAGTCTTTAATGTTTGAGTAATACGTTTATTAGAGTTTACTTGGTGCTAAAAATTCATCTGTTGTGTTAGATATTTTGAGAGAGGATTGAGATTCCAAATCCCTTGCAATTGTAGCTCCTGTAACTCGAGCAAAAAGATTTTGTATTGTTTTTATTCTTAACAAAAAAAAAAAAAAGCATAGATTTGTACGAGATGGTTGGGATTGAGGGGCCTCGGGTTTAAGTGGCTATTTTGAATCTCAAAATCATGAGATGAAAAGCTTGTAGTATAGGAATGAAATGATAATTGTTTGGTTGATGATGAGGACCATAGTTCAATATGGTGGCTAGAGGGACTGATAATTGAATGATAAAAGAAATGTTGTTATGAATATTGAAACTAGCTAGTTGAACAAAGAAGAGAGTGTATAATGTTTGCACCAGAGTCAAGATTTAAATTTGTAAGTAAAGATTAATCTTTGACTTTTTTTTTTCATTTTCAAATAATATAACATACATATATTTTTCTTATAATTGTCGGAATAGATCCAATAAAGTATACTACCAAGTAGGGGTGCAAGCGAGTCAAGCCAACTAGGACACAACTTGATAAGTGGCTTATGAGCTGAGCTTGATGAGCAAGCAAGCAAAGATCTAGCTCCGACTCGACTCGTTAGCTCGTGAGCCGACTCTTTTTTAAGAAAATATTAATATAAAATATACTCCAAATATATGAAATTGCAAGAGTTTATTTTTAAATTGTTAAAAATATTTAAAAATTAATATTTTATATTTTATTTCAAGTAATTTTCTTTTATTTATCTTCAAATTACTAATTCAATTTATCATTTTATTATAATCATAGCTTAAATTAATGTTATTTTCTCTCTATTATAATAAAGCCAGCTCGAAATCGTAAACTTAGGCTCGAACTCAATTAATTTAATCAAGCTAAACCTCAATCTAAGAGTGAATAGAACTCGAACCGACTTATTTGCACGGAGTACCAAAGCACTAGCAAAGCACTCAATTACCTCCCACGAATTACAATCATAGGAGCAATTGGGCCATCGCGAGCTAATGCATGTAAGATTCCGCACAACCCTTTATGGTAAGGGCAAGGTGGGCCTGGAGCCGTCTTTTACATTCTATGCAGCATTAAATTTATTTCTACACAAACTTTGGCGCACCTAAATATAGTCTTAGAGCCATGCCTTTGTTTGTGCACAA
The DNA here is from genome assembly GCA_002079205.1 of Phalaenopsis hybrid cultivar. NCBI lineage: Eukaryota > Viridiplantae > Streptophyta > Magnoliopsida > Asparagales > Orchidaceae > Phalaenopsis > Phalaenopsis hybrid cultivar. The sequence continues at coordinate 145,599 of JXCR01141849.1, read as the reverse complement.
ATTATAGATGGTCCGGTCTGCATTACCATCCGATCTAATACTAGATGTGACTCCGTTAATCCAGGTGACTCATCTTTCTATTTTATGTTTTCTTTTCTTATGTAAGCTTTCAAAAGTTGAGGAAGGTTCCATCCAAGAGACTTATGCCTCTTCCCTTTAAGCAAGGAGGTTGGTGGACATTTATCTAGGAAGCGAAATGGTCAAATGCAGTAAAATATGACATCCATTATTTTGAACAATATAATTTCATGATGGATTTTTTTGTATGCTTTCAATATATATATATATATAGAGAGAGAGAGAGAGAGAGAGAGAGAGAGAGAGAGAGGCTTGTTCCCCCTCTCTTAATACATTACCAGAAAAAATATAAAATTCTGAACCATACAGTATGAAATATGTTTGTGATTTATTGTTGAAAGGATCGTGACGCAATTGTCAAATGACTTATAAATAATGATGGAGCATGTGTTAATCCTTTTAACGTTGATCCTTACTTCGAGTATTTGTCAATCTCGAGGATCACTGATTAGGGTGAACTTTGCAAACGGCTCTGACAAGCATATTAGCTTTTGGAAAAGTAGTTGTCGAAACTTCAATTCGCCAAGTTGATTCAACAATTTGGTATGATTGCTCAATCTGCCTATAATTGGTCCTCCATGACAGGTTTTAAGTTGTAGGATAATTTAGGTATCCATTGGTCGGGAACTGATCCAATAAAGCCCACTTATTCCATTGGGGGCCCATGATGTATATATATATTTTATGCCGCTCAATCGTAACCTATTTTGATATTTGCATATAATTGTCAAGAAGCGTGGTAGTGTTCGACAGGTGTTAGTATACTTTGGGAGCCAAATCACAAGATAGTTCAGTTATATTTGTGACCAAAAGAAAATATGTTGAGATTTTCATACATATTTTATACTGTTTTTGATCATATTGCACTTTAAAGAAGAGTATTTTTGATGTTTTGTTGCAGGTATGATTAATTATGGTCATTGGAGCAAAAAGATGCAAAAACAGTGCAATTTGGAGCAAAAACGAGCAAGAAATGAAATTTTGTCCTGTCACCTTTCGACAAGTCTTTCGATGCTTAATCTCTTTTACACTTCTTGCATATTTTTGAATGAGATTACACATTAAAGGAAGGTTGTTTTCATGCTTATTTTGTAGGGCTATCTGTTAGGAACGCAACACAACTAAAATGGGGCGAAACGGAACTAAAACAGAGCGAAACGGTGGAGCTGCGCAGTCTGTTCGCCGATGGCGCCAAAACAGCGCCGACGGCGAGTTTACCCGAGAAGACCAAAAAATGACAGAAAAGCTTGCCGACGACGCCCTCGAGCCCGCTGACGGCGCCCAGAACGACTATGAACCGACTTTTGGCGACTATGGGCCGAAATTTAACATATTTGGATGCTTTTTGAAAGGGTTCTTGTGGCAACTCTTCAAACTTCATCCCTACACTTTAAAAGATTGAATTTAGGTTAGAAAAAGAAGGTTATGTGTGAGAGGAATGTTAGAAAAAGAGTGAAGAAAGTTTAGGGTTTTTAGAATAGGAGTAGAAATGTAGATTTCTACCCTTCTGGAGAGATTGGAGAGAGTATTTTGAGAGAATTTGTAAGGAGATGTTCTAACATTGCATGGATCAGCGGGAGACTTTGTGAGAGAGATTTTCTTCTTTCTTTCAAAGGGAAAAAACTAAGTATTATGTTCTTCATTATCTTATGATTTTGTAAACACTTATCTAGTGGATTTGCTTTGATGAAATGAAGTTTTCCGCTGTGTTTTCTTCGTGTTTGTGATGTGTTTCTCTTACTCTCTCTTCTTGTTTGGAAATAATGGTATGAGAAGATTATGCCGTTGTTTTCATTTTAGTTTTCTTTTGTAATGAGTAGAATTCATGTTTAGGATTTTGTGATGTTGTTTTCATTTTACTTTTCTTTTGTAATGAGTAGAATTCATGTTTAGGATTTTGTGATGCGAAGAAGCAGATTTAATTATCAATGTGATGGTTTTTACTTGCACTTTATTTACATTACAATAAATGCCTGTTGTAGTGTTAAAATTCGTTGTAATTGCATTAAGACCCGAGAGGACTGTGTAATTCTCAACAAAGTAGTTACACATTCAGATTCCATGGATGGTTAAGTTAATGGGAGTTGAAAGCAAATAAATAAGAAAATATACTTTGATGAGCGTAGAATTGGAGATTTTAGGGTGACAGACTAAAATCCCCAATTCAATCCTATTATTTGAGTACTGAAGCGGAGATGTTATCCCTCAGGTGAGGGAAACGTGAGAGCTCCGAAGTGAGAGCCGGTATCCTCCCAGTCTAACCACAAATTCAATAAACAAACATAGGATTAGTCAATGTTCTTTATGCCCGAACCAAAGGATAAATGATAGGATTGCTCCTATTTAACACATACAATATTTAATGCATTTCATTCCTCTACATTGTAATTCCATTACATAAGAATAGTAGTTTTTAATATCTCAAAATTCTCCAAACCAATTCATCCAAAAAGGGTTATCTTTAATAGTAGTTTTTAATATCTCAAAATTCTCCAAACCAATTCATCCAAAAAGGGTTATCTTTAGATTTAATATTTGCATTTAAACATACAATATTTAATGCATCTCATTTCTTTACTTATCTACAATTCATTACATAAGAATAGTAGATATTTAATGCATCTCATTCCTTTACATTATCCAATTCATTACATAAGAATAGTAGTTTTGTATCTCAAAATTCTCCAAACCAATTCATCCAAAAAGGGTTATCTTTAGAATTAATATTTGCAATTTATTTAATGCATCTCATTCCTTTACATTACCTAATTCATTACATAAGAATAGAAATTTTTAGTATAATTCTCCAAACCAATTCATCCAAAAAGGGTTATCTTTAGAATTAATATTTGCATTTAGTTATGGTTCTCCAAACCAATTCATCCAAAAAGGGTTATCTTTAGAATTAATATTTACATTTAGTTATAATTACTATCTTTACATTTAACACTTGCATTTAGGAGTAGTTGCTAGAGAAAACATCATTTTAATCGACATTCCAAACTAAGGACTAATTATAGTAGACTATAATTTGACTAAGGACCTCTTACCTCGCTTCGCTGTGGGATCGATAAACGGGACTCCACTAGTGCCTCTATATTATTGAGCGATACGTATAATTGTGTTTGAAATTGTGACTTTACAAAATCATTATAAATATATAAATCTGGGTTCATAAATTCTTGCATATAAAAAATTGCATCAAGTTTTTGGCGCTGTTGCCGAAAATTTAAATTTTCTAGTAATTGCGTCAAATTCTTGTATTTTTAAGCATATATAAAGTCACTGTCAAGTTTTTGGCGCCGTTGCCGAGAAGCTTAGGTAAGAACATTAGGAAAATTTTAGTTAAAGTAATTAGACTTAGACTTGAAACTGTAGTGTGTCGTAAAAACTGTTTTGTGTGAAAAGTGTTTTTATATGAAAAAGTGTTGAAAAAAAATTAGTTTATGAAAAATAAGGTGTTCGTGAAAATGTTTTATTGTGTTGAATATATTTCATCTGTTATTTGTTTAATTGTTAATGTATTGTTTGTTGTGTTGCGTATGCAAAACAAAGGATTTACAGGACTTGTGCCTTATGATCTTGAGTTTGAAAAAAAGAAAAATACAAAGAGGACTCGAAAAATTAGAAATGGAAATGGAAAACTTTCAAAATAATAACTTGGAAAATCATCATACTTCATTGAGAGATTACGCAAATCCCGCGACAGATGAAATTCACTTAAGTATACAAAATCCTGTCGTAGAAGCTGACTCGTTTGAAATAAATCCTGAGATTATGCAACTAGTGCAGGACAATCAGTTAGGGGGAACTCCTTTGGAGGATCCCTATTTACACTTATCAAATTTTATAAAACTTTGTGCTATATTTCGTTATAACGGTATGTCAGACGATGCTGTCAGACTAAGTCTTTTTCCTTTTTCACTAAGGGATAATGCTAAAATGTGGTTATACTCATTAGCACCTGTCTCTATTAAAAATTGGGAGGAGTTAACTCAGAAATTCCTAACTAAGTATTTTCCACCTTCAAGGACTACTAAACTTAGAAAAGATATTATCTCATTTTGTCAGTATGAAGAGGAATCAATAAACAAAGCCTGAGAAAGATTTAAGGAACTCCTAGAAAGTGTCCACATTATGCTCTGCCTGATTGTTTAATCATTCAAACTTTTTATAATGGGTTAGTAGAATCCCTTCGGTTTATAATTGATGCTGCTGCTGGTGGATCATTAATGTCAAAACCATTTGATGAAGCATATGC
>JXCR01141849.1:107499-124133 GCA_002079205.1 Phalaenopsis hybrid cultivar | reverse complement strand
CATACATACCTCACAATTTTTGTGTATTTACATATCTAACGCCTAAAGTTTTATATTTACACTTAATACACATTGGAGTTTGGCGTCATATAAACTTATACAAGAAAAGATATATTTCACTTATAAAATTTTTAATATTATTGATATTTTTACGAGAAGTTAATTCTTTTAATGTTATAAATATGAATATGAAGTTTAGATGTTAAAAATATAAATGCATTAGAATTGTGTGTTATGCTTGTAAATGTCCCTAAAATGTAATAAGGGGAGAATTGACAAATATTTAAAAGCTTAATAAAAACTAGGTTTGAATCATAGTTAATTAAAAATCATCTTTTTTTTATCATGTTCCACTTATGCATCTTTTTCTCCCCAATTTTTTGAAAACCTCATTAACACTGAAGCAAGAAAGTCATGACATGAGCTCACTAGAGAAGATAAAGTAGTGAATAGACTCATTAAAGAAGGTAAAACCATAGCTAGAGCTCAATGGAAAAGGTGAAATCATGATGGGAGTGCCAAAATCTAGCATCGCATCGTCAAAATTTAGTGTTTCAGTGTCAAAAACCAAAGCATGGGTGTCGGGATGAAAGATAAGAAGACAGATATTCCATAACCTAGGAGCCAAAATTCATTACCACAATGCCATCATGCAGAGCCTAAGCGCCAAACTGCAGGGTCGCGGGGTGACAACCCCAATAAAAACAATTATTGATGCCAATTTTAAATTTTTGGGGAGGAAAATAATTGGAAGAGTTGGATTTGCTTTAAAGGAGTGTTAGAGTGTGTCTAGGAGAGTCCAAGGAGACGGTTGGTGGTATTACTTACATGTTTTCATATTATGAGTGTCTATAGTGAGTACTTAAGTGTGGAAAATTCATTGTAAGAAAGATAAAGTGAGAGTTTGCACTGTGTTGGTAAAGTAAAGCTAAGATTCAGAGGAGATCTTGGAAAATTTATTGATTCACCGTTGTTGTTTTTTTTCTACTTCTTATCTCTTTGTATTAACATTTATATCCTCATTTTGCTTGACTGCAATGAAGAATTTTATGTGATTTTGTAGTCTCGTGTTAAGATATTCTCTTTTCTTTCAATGGAATTCTAAGTTTAATAAATTTAATGAGAATTAGGTTTAAATATTTAAAACTATTTAAAGAGTCATTTGTGAAATTCTATTTTCATTTATCAATTAGTTGTGGTCATACTATTATTTAAAAAGTCTCGTGGATTTAAGATATCAATAGAGTTCTTGTTTGTACAAGAGATTTTACATTGTAGAATTAGGAAAATAGACATATTCTCCTCGACTCTTTGTAATGAATAAGAAAATGTGTATGTTCCATTTTTTTATCACATACGAGCATGTACATAGTACTTGGAGTTTTGAAAGTGAATGTTGTATTGCTATTGACGAAGGCCTTAAACTATTAATATTCTCGTTTGATGACTTACATTATTTAAACCTAACTTGTTACATTGATTTTATGAGTGAAAAATCCCTAAGAAATGAGCCATACTCGCATCATAGTTTGGTTCCTAGTCATCATCAGGCACACACCTAACAAAATGAGTCATGCTCGCATCATCAATCATTTCCTCATACATGTCAAAATCGTGAACAGTTCAAGGGGCACAAGTTGATGAGGCTTCAGCATGACCGTACTGAACATATAGTTCAAATTCACCAAGTGAAGTATAATACCAATAATCTGATTTAAATCCTCTACGGTATAGGTCCAACTTCACTTCAACAGGTGTCAGGTACGCAAGATAAACTGACAGNAGAATTGACAAATATTTAAAAGCTTAATAAAAACTAGGTTTGAATCATAGTTAATTAAAAATCATCTTTTTTATCATGTTCCACTTATGCATCTTTTTCTCCCCAATTTTTTGAAAACCTCATTAACACTGAAGCAAGAAAGTCATGACATGAGCTCACTAGAGAAGATAAAGTAGTGAATAGACTCATTAAAGAAGGTAAAACCATAGCTAGAGCTCAATGGAGAAGGTGAAATCATGATGGGAGTGCCAAAATCTAGCATCGCATCGTCAAAATTTAGTGTTGCAGTGCCAAAAACCAAAGCATGGGTGTCANTATATATATATATATATATATATATATATATATATACTAAATTTTTTTATCATTTACTTACATACCACTAAAGTCCTACGTCTTTATATGTCTAACACATACTTCAGATATGGAATTGAAATCTTTATAATGTTGTGAAAAGCTTATAATCATGTGTGCAGAACTTTTATTATAATTTTTTTAAAATTTGATTTGTTTGTGGATCACACATAAGGAAAAGAGCATAAATAAAGAGAGATAAATATCTTATTCGTGNTATTATAATTTTTTTAAAATTTGATTTGTTTGTGGATCACACATAAGGAAAAGAGCATAAATAAAGAGAGATTGAGAGAGACGGAAAGAGAATGAATAGTAATATATCATATCTTATTCGTAAATTGATTCTCCTATTTATAAAGCATAGTTATCTTGTGTTAAAAGTGTTTGTGTTGTTGTATTTCTAGTAGTTTATATGGGTCAACCTGTCGTATGTTGCTTTCCGGCTTGGTCGGCTAGGTTTAATTGGCTTCGAGTCGGCAATATCAGCTTTGTCAAATGAGAGTCACTCGGTCAGCTAAGCTTGATCAATATGGATTAGCTCGGTGGTATGAGCTTGGTTGGTATATATCAGTTCAGTCTTCTGAGCTTGGTTGGTATGAATCACCCCATTGATACGACCCTACTGTCAATCTTTGACCCGAGCCTTTGTGCGCCTCTGGGATGGTTAGAGATGCAAGGGAATTAAATATTCTCGTTATGTCAANTCAACCTGTCGTATGTTGCTTTCCGGCTTGGTCGGCTAGGTTTAATTGGCTTCGAGTCGGCAATATCAGCTTGATCAAATGAGAGTCGCTCGGTCAGCTGAGCTTGATCAATATGGATTAGCTTGGTTGTTTGAGCTTGGTTGCTATATATCAGCTCAGTCGTCTGAGCTTGGTTGGTATGAATCACCCCATTGATACAACCCTACTGTCAATCTTTGACCCGAGCCTTTGTGCACCTCTTGGATGGTTAGAGATGCAAGTGAATTAAATATTCTCGTTATGTCAGACTCTCTTATGGTGGTTGGCTTCGATACTCTTCTGTCTTGTTTGTGGCTGATGACTCATTTTTATATCCTTTGGTTGTCTTGGATCCATCCTATAGTTCAGCTGGCTTTGGCCTAGCTAGCCTAGCTCGGACAACTTCACTCAGTCGGATAAGTAAACATAATAATCCACATTCAATGAGCCCATATTCATCGTACAATTCCATTCTGGACTGTTAAATCTCCTTAGTATCAGCGTTTGCATATTTTTATGTACATAATTTAGTTTTCAGATTCTCCTGTTTCTTAAAAGTGATGTTGTGATGATAATAGGAGAATTAAATGCAAAAGCAGATTTAATTAGGTTTAAAGATTTAAAATTATTGAGGAATCATTTGTGAAATTCTCTTTTCAATTAGCAATAAGTAGTTGTCATACTATTATTTAAAAAGTGATGTGAATTTGAGATATCAATAGAGTCCTTACCTTATTTGGACAAGAGATTCTACAATATAAATTTAGTAAAACATACATTCTCCTTAACTCTTCGCAATCGATAAGAAAATATCGTATCATCTATGAGCATGGATATATGACTCAAGAGTTTTTAAAATAAGTATTTTCATTGCTATCAATGGAGGCAATTCAACTATTGATATTTCTCTGTTTGACCATTTACATTATTTAAACCTAACTTAAATTATTCAAAGTATAAATTTTTTATAATGTTTTATGGGACAACAATCGATAATTACAATGCAATACTTTTTGAAGTAAAATAATTTATGTAGTATAATAACATGAATTTATATAATGTTAAAAGAGATCCAAATGGGTTGGCAATATGCACCTACTGTTTATATAATGGCTGCCTAGGACCATTTGTATTTTCTTCATATTTAAATGGGGATATTGGCAAAGTATCAAATTTTGGGTCTATCTTAGGAGATAAAAATAAAATCTTTATGAAATTTACATACATACCTCACAATTTTTGTGTATTTACATATCTAACGCCTAAAGTTTTATATTTACACTTAATACACATTGGAGTTTGGCGTCATATAAACTTATACAAGAAAAGATATATTTCACTTATAAAATTTTTAATAATATTGATATTTTTACGAGAAGTTAATTCTTTTAATGTTATAAATATGAATATGAAGTTTAGATGTTAAAAATATAAATGCATTAGAATTGTGTGTTATGCTTGTAAATGTCCCTAAAATGTAATAAGGGGAGAATTGACAAATATTTAAAAGCTTAATAAAAACTAGGTTTGAATCATAGTTAATTAAAAATCATCTTTTTTTTATCATGTTCCACTTATGCATCTTTTTCTCCCCAATTTTTTGAAAACCTCATTAACACTGAAGCAAGAAAGTCATGACATGAGCTCACTAGAGAAGATAAAGTAGTGAATAGACTCATTAAAGAAGGTAAAACCATAGCTAGAGCTCAATGGAAAAGGTGAAATCATGATGGGAGTGCCAAAATCTAGCATCGCATCGTCAAAATTTAGTGTTTCAGTGTCAAAAACCAAAGCATGGGTGTCGNTCCGTCCTATAGTTCAGCTGGCTTTGGCCTAGCTAGCCTAGCTCGGACAACTTCACTCAGTCGGATAAGTAAGCATAATAATCTTCATTCAGTGAGCTCATATTCATCGTACAATTCCATTCTGGACTATTAAATCTCCTTACGATTAGCTTTTGCATATTTTTAGTGGCTATTAGAATAAAATGAAAGTAACAAATTTGAAGTACTGGAGGGCCGAGGATATTGGCAAAGTATCAAATTTTGGTTCTATCTGAGGAGATAAAAATATAATCTTTATGAAATTTGCATANATATATATATATATATATATATATATATATATATATATATATATATATATATATATATATAGTACTGTACTTAAAATTTTTGATCATTTACTTACATACCACTAAATTCCTACGTGTTTATACGTCTAGCATATATTTCACATATGAAATTGAAATCTTCATAATGTTGTGAAAAGCTTATAATCATGTGTGCAGAACTTTTATTATAATTTTTTTTTTTAATTTTGATTTGTTTGTGGATCACACATAAGGAAAAGAGCATAAATAAGGAGAGATCGAGAGAGACGGAAAGAGAGAGAATGAATAGTAATATATCACATCTTATTCGTAAATTGATTCTCCTATTTATAAAACATAGGTATCTTGTGTTAAAAAGTGTTTTGTGTTGTTGTATTTCTAGTAGTTTATATGGGTCAACTTGTCATCTGTTGCTTTCCGGCTCGGTCGGCTAGGTTTAATTGGCTTCGGGTCGGCAATATCAGCTCGATCAAATGAGAGTCACTCGGTCAGCTGAGCTTGTTCAATATGGATTAGCTCGGTCGTCTGAGCTTGGTTGGTATATATCAGCTCAGTCGTCTGAGCTTGGTTGATATGAATCACCCCATTGATACAACCCTACTGTCGATCATTGACCTGAGCCTTTGTGCGTCTCTAGGAGGTTTAGAAATGCTTGGGAATTAAATCTTCTCGTTATGTCGGACTCTCTTATGGTGGTTGGCCTCAATACTCTTTTGTCTTGTTTCTGGTTGTTGACTCATTTTTATGTCCTTTGGTTGTCTTGGATCCATCCTATAGTTCAGCTGGCTTTGGCCTAGCTAGCCTAGCTCAGACAACTTCCATTCTTGATTGTTAAATAAGTTAAAAGAGATCCAAATGGGTTGGCAATATGCACCTATTGTTTATATAATGGCTGCCTCGGATCATTTGTATTTTGTTAATATTTAAATAGGGGTATCTTCTTAGTGGCTATTAGAATAAAAATGAAAGTAACAAATTTGAAGTACTTGAAATTCCGCTAAATGATATGGAGGGCCGGGGATATTGGCAAAGTATCAAATTTTGGTTACATCTTAGGAGATAAAAATAAAATCATTATGAAATTTTGCTTACATACCTCACAATTTTTGTGTATTTACATATCTAATGCCTAAAGTTTTATATTTACACTTAATACACGTTGGAGTTTGGCGTCATATAAACTTATACAAGAAAAGATATATTTCACTTATAAAATTTTTAATAATATTGATATTTTTACGAGAAGTTAATTCTTTTAATGTTATAAATATGAATATGAAGTTTAGATGTTAAAAATATAAATGCATTAGAATTGTGTGCTATGCTTGTAAATGCCCCTAAAATGTTATAAGGGGAGAATCGACAAATCTTTAAAAGCTTAATATAAACTAAGTTTGAATCATAGTTAAGTAAATGTCACTTTTTTATCCTGTTCCACTTATGAGTTTTTTCTCCTCATCTTTTTTTAAAACCTCATTGACACTGAGGCGAGAAAGTCATGACAAGAGCTTGCTAGAGAAGATAAAGTAGTGAATAGACTCATTAAAGAAGGTAAAACCATAGCTAGAGCTCAATGGAGAAGGTGAAATCATGATGGGAGTGCCAAAATCTAGCATCTCATCGTCAAAATCCAGTGTTGCATTGCCAAAAACCAGAGCATGGGTGTCAAGATGAAAGATAAGAAGACAAATATTCCATAGCCTAGGAGCCAAAATCCATTACCGCAATGCCATCATGCAGAGCCTAGGAGCCAAACTGCAGGGCCGCGGGGTGATGACTGACGACCCCAATAAGAACAATTATTGATGCCAATTTTAAATTTTTGGGGAGGAAAATAATTGGAAGAGTTGGATTTGCTTTAAAGGAGTGTTAGAGTGTGTCTAGGAGAGTCCAAAGAGGTGGTTGGTGGTATTACTTACCTGTTTTCATATTATGAGTGCCTAGAGTGAGTACTTAAGTGTGGGAAAGTCATTGTAAGAAAGATAAAGTGAGAGTTTGCACTGTGTTGGTAAAATAAGGCTAAGATTCAGAGGAGATCTCGGAAAATTTATTGATTCACCAAATTTTATATTTTCCACTTCTTATCTCTTTGTATTAACACTTATATCCTAATTTTGCTTCACAATCATATCCTCATTTTGCTTGACTGCAATGAAGAACTCTATGTGATTTTGTAGTCTCGTGTTAGGATATTCTCTTTTCTTTCAATGGAATTCTAAGTTTAATAAATTTAATGTAGAATTAGGTTTAAATATTTAAAAATATTTAAATAGTAATTTGTGAAATTCTATTTTCATTTAGCAATTAGTTGTGGTCATACTGTTATTTAAAAAGTCTCGTGGATTTAAGATATGAATAGGGTTCTTGTTTATACAAGAGATTTTACATTGTAGAATTAGGAAAATGGACATATTCTCCTCGACTATTTGTAATGAATAAGAAAATGTGAATGTTTCATTTTCTTATCACATACAAGCATGTACATATTACTTAGGGTTTTGAAAATGATTGTTGTATTGCTATTGTCGAAGGCCTAAACTATTAATATTCTCGGTTGATGACTTACATTATTTTAACCTAACTTCTTACATTGATTTTATGAGTGAAAAATCGCTAAGAAATGAGCCCTACTCGCATCATAGTTCGGTTCCTAGTCATCATCAGGCACACACCTAACAAAATGAGTCGTGCTTGCATCATCAATCATTTCCTCATACATATCAAAATCGTGAACAGTTCGAGGGGCACAAGTTGATGAGGCCTCAACATGACCGTACTAAACATATAGTTCAAATTCACCAAATGAAGTATAATACCAATAATCAGGTTTAAATCATCTACGGTATAGGTCCAACTTCACTTCAACAGGTGTTAGGTACGCAAGATAAACTGACAGTTGTAATGTCGCATGCACTAACTCTTCAACATCAACAATAAACTCATCAATTAATTATTTTCTTTATGTACATAATCAATTATAAATCCACAATCTAATGCTTCGAATATCTATTTGTATCATAAATGTAGCTCTATATATTAGTGCAACGTTATTGTGTCCCAATTACACATCCTACCCAAAAACTTTAGGCGACTTACACATCATACTCGAAACCCATAACCCACAAATCCATAGAATCAACCAATTAATCCATTAACACCCAAACTAACCCATCAACCCAGCATTACAATATTCAATTACCACACCATTATCAACCTTAGAACACCTTCTTACACATATACATATCTGACACCTAAATTTTCATAATTACGTATATATAGCACAAATTTCTTATGCATTTACATATCTCACATATATATAGCACAAAATTTTTATGTATTTAATAAATCCGGATTTGCATGATTTACAAAATGCTAATAACTTAAATCTCATCTATTGCCAGACAACACCTCATATTTACATAAATATCACTCAAATTTTTAACGGCACATAAAAAAATATCAAAATCACTATCTTTTTAAAATGAATTATATATTTTTTATGCATAGATTTATGAAACCAAGATGTTATGAGTGCAAATATTAAATCATGGGTGTTAGATATGTAGATACAAAAGAATTGTGCGGTATGTGTGTAAATTCACCATGGTGCTGTAAGGAGACATGGTGGAGAAAAGAAATCAAAACATAAATAGTGTAAAAAAAACCGTGTCCGGTCCAAAAGAGAGCCACAGAAGAGAGTAGGAATATAGAATATATNTGACAACTAAATTTTCATAATTACACATATAGCACAAATTTCTTATGCATTTACATATCTCACATATATATAGCACAAATTTTTTTATGTATTTAATAAATCCGGATTTGCATGATTTACAAAATGCTAATAACTTAAATCTCATCTATTGCCAGACAACACCTCATATTTACATAAATATCACTCAAATCTTTAACCGCACATAAAAAAATATTAAAATCACTATCTCTTTAAAATGAAGTATATATTGTTATGCATAGATTTACNTTTTTTTATGTATTTAATAAATCCGGATTTGCATGATTTACAAAATGCTAATAACTTAAATCTCATCTATTGGCAGACAACACCTCATATTTACATATATATCACTCAAATCTTTAACAGCACATAAAAAAATATTAAAATCACTATCTTTTTAAAATGAAGTATATATTGTTATGCATAGATTTATGAAACCAAGATGTTATTATAAGTGCAAATATTAAACCATGGGTGTTAGATATGTAGATACAAAAGAATTGTGTGGTATGTGTGTAAATTCACCATAGTGCTGTAAGGAGACATGGTGGAGAAAAGAAATCAAAACATAAATAGTGTAAAAAAAACCGTGTCCGATTCAAAGGAGACAGCCACAGAAGAGAGTAGAAGGTCATGATACATTATCGAATCTGGGCAGCAATTCTTCCAAAAAATTAAAATAAAATAAAAATTGTGAAAGATGTCGCCTCAGCTCCGGAATCATGGTGATGCAGGAGGTCATGAGATTCCCACGAAGGACGGCCATTAGCGGCCGAAAATGGCGCTTCGTGGGCCACGGCGGCTCTCCTTTCGCCGGCAGGAGACTGCGCTCACCCGCTTTCAAGCCATTTGGGCTCGAACTAAAGCTCTCCATTGAGCAGTTGCTCCCTCTCACTTTTCTCTTTGGGATGTCACGTTGCAGGTGCGGTAAAACCTGTCTGCTGGAATCCATCTGATGGCGACGTCTCCCCGAATACACTTTAATTTCTTTTAACAAAATATATTTTTGATTTTGTTGTTTTCTAAAGTTGAATAATTTTTTATCAAATCATTAGTTTGGCCCCTCGATAAACTCTTCTGTCCAATACCTACAAAATTAAAAGAAGATTTACATATATTATACATACATCTCAATTCTTTTATATTTATCACATTCTCTTCTCTATAAATGAAAAAAAAAATAGTATTCATCTGCCACCAACAAATTTTCACATACATCACGAATCTCGAAGCATGACATGAATCTCGATGCAACATTTTTAAGCAAGAAATATTTAAACTTCAATTAAAAGTCATCCAGAGCACTGATTTCAGCGAACTTATAGTCAAATTGACTGACTCGATGAGACGGGCCTAATGATATCAAAGTTAGTCCAATTCGAGTTAAATCAAGCCCAGATCAAGTGATTAAATCATTCTAGGAAGATTTCTTGACATATTTGAAAGATCAAACGAATGTCAAATTCAACCGGTTCATAGTCGAATCGAGCATCTCAACAAGACGAATCCAACAAGCCCAAGAATGCTCAATTTCGACATTGTTAAGGTACTCAAATTAGCATCAAACGTTATCCGATCGAGGGAGCTCTCCAAACCGTTCGNTTACATATATTATACATACATCTCAATTCTTTTATATTTATCACATTCTCTTCTCTATAAATGAAAAAAAAATAGTATTCATCTGCCACCAACAAATTTTCACATACATCACGAATCTCGAAGCATGACATGAATCTCGATGCAACATTTTAAGCAAGAAACATTTAAACTTCAATTAAAAGTCATCCAGAGCACTGATTTCAGCGAACTTATAGTCAAACTTACTGACTCGATGAGACGGGCCTAATGATATCAAAATTAGTCCAATTCGAGTTAAATCAAGTCTAGATCAAGTGATTAAATCATTCTAGGAAGATTTCTGGACATATTTGAAAGATCAAACGAATGTCAAATTCAACCGGTTCATAGTCGAATCGAGCATCTCAACAAGACGAATCCAACAAGCCCAATAATGCTCAATTTCGACATTGTTAAGGTACTCAAATGAGCATCAAACGTTATCCGATCGAGGGAGCTCTCCAAACCGTTCGATTAAAATAGTTCATATTCTTGCATTAATTGCACTCAGAACACTATAAATAGGGCCCCACGCCTCACATGAGGGAGGAGGCTTGAGAGAGAACTTGAGGCTTTGAGAAAGAGTTCGAGTTCAACACCATCCCTGCCACCGTCAACGACCGTCAACCATTGTCGATCATCACGGACCTTGTCAACCACCGCCGGCCACCGACCTTTGTCGACCACTACCAACCTCCGTCAATCACCACCCACATTCGGCGACTATTGTCGGCCACCATCGTTCACCGCTGACCTTCGTCGACCGTCATCA
Source organism: Phalaenopsis hybrid cultivar (assembly GCA_002079205.1). Classification (NCBI taxonomy): domain Eukaryota; kingdom Viridiplantae; phylum Streptophyta; class Magnoliopsida; order Asparagales; family Orchidaceae; genus Phalaenopsis; species Phalaenopsis hybrid cultivar. Next base: position 113,027 of record JXCR01141849.1, on the reverse strand, counting down.
ACTGCACTCGACCATCGCTGACCTTCGTCAACCACCACCAACCTTCATCGATTGTTGTTGACTACCGTTGATCACCGTCGACCACCGCTGACTAGATGCCGGCAGTCGACATTATAACTTGGAAAACTAGTAATTATTTCCCGTCTGTGGGACAATGAGTCTCTGTAATCGTCAATTAATAGTAGATTTTCACAATTAGGTCAGGCTCCGTAATTTTTTTCCTCTTCGGGTTTTCCACGTAAAAATCCTGGAGTCATCACTGCTTGTTTCTCTTTCATCTGTGTATGTGTTGAATTCTCGTACAACGCTAAGACGATAATCTATTACTCTACCGCTGCGAATTTTATAGCACGCATCAAGTATATATAGCGATATTCTTGATGTGATAAGAAAGATTTGAGTGGAAAAGATGCCAATTTATTAGTAAAATTTATAATAAAGCCCTTTTGAAAAAATTTCCCCCTTTTTATGAATTCACATACATAACATTGAATTCCTATATATCTATATAACCACGTGTTAGAGTTTTATATTTATTTGTGGAGAACTTTGGTGTCATAGACGCATTAAACTATATACATAAGAATGTGTCTTTCTTCTTAGAGATTTTAATATTAACAAAAATGTTGATGTGATATTAATAATTTGTGTTATATAAATTAATATCAAAATTATTTAATATTACATATGTAAAAGCATAAAAACTATGCTGTATGCCGGTAAATGCCTTTTTTTTCTCAGCCGGATGTACTTGTCCCAAGATTAGCGATTGGTGGTTTGCAAATTGCCTTGTGGCAAGAATTATATTGAATGTATCTTCATTTCCTCTTTCAATCGAATAATTAATTAAGTTATTTCTGCTTATGACTTTTGTCATATGTGCCAGTTTTTTAACGCTTATTACAAGAGAACGTTAAAGATGATAATCTACCAACATATTTTTTACAAATACAGTCTCAAAATATCAATATATATATATATGAGGAAGCCCTCCTTAATAAAAAGAAATTAAATAATTTAATACAAGCGACACACGGTAATTAAAATCCTGATATATTTCTATATTCCTGATGTAATATTTTTCCTTGGTATACAGTTTATTTGGGAAACAATTCCCATTTTCTCCCTCCAGGAAATTTTGATTCCGGGTTGCGAGCTCATATGTCCCTGCGCGCCTATTTAATGCTCAACCCCAGCGAAGATTTCTCTGCAGAGAAATCAAAATGCACGTCTCTCTACCTCACCATTTCAACCAGATTACCCCGCCACCCCCTGCAACAAAGCTCGTTCCCTTCACCCCGGCCACCGCCACCGCCACCTCCATCTCCTACCCTCACCGCCGCTTCGCCTCCACCACGGCCACCGTGACCTCCACCACCATCCTTAAACCCCCTTCCACCGAACCCATCAGCACCCCCTTACCCACCGATTCCATCGCCACCTCGTTCTGGGACTACCAAATGCTCTTCCTCTCCCAGCGCTCCGAAACCTTACACCCCATCCCCCTCCCCATTTCCGACGGATCAATCCCCTCCGACTTCCCGGTCGGCACATACTACCTCGCCGGACCCGGCATCTTCTCAGACGACCACGGATCGACCATCCACCCTCTCGATGGCCACGGCTACCTCCGCGCCTTCGAATTTCGCGACGGTGGTGCGGTGCGGTACTCCGCGAGGTATGTTGAGACGGATGCAAAGAAGGAGGAGAGGGAGGAGGAGACGGGGGAATGGCGGTTCACGCATCGAGGGCCCTTCTCGATGTTGAAGGGAGGGAAGAGGGNGCGGTACTCCGCGAGGTATGTTGAGACGGATGCAAAGAAGGAGGAGAGGGAGGAGGAGACGGGGGAATGGCGATTCACGCATCGAGGGCCCTTCTCGATGTTGAAGGGAGGGAAGAGGTTCGGGAATACGAAGGTGATGAAGAATGTGGCGAATACTGCTGTGGTCAGATGGGGTGGGAAGTTATTGTGTTTGTGGGAAGGTGGGCAGCCGTACCAGATTGATGGCAGGACGTTGCATACCATCAGCCCCATTGCTTTGATTCCTGATGGAGATCAGGTTGGTTGCCGCCGATGGCCAAAATTGCCGGAGTTGGGCTTTGATTTGGCCGCCGCTCTGCTCCGACCGGTGCTTCACGGTGAGTAATCCATCGGTCATAGTAATATATTATTAGCGGAGTTATACCGATCAACGTCATATAATGATAAAAAAGCTTAGGTTGAAACTTTTTNGAATGTGGCGAATACTGCTGTGGTCAGATGGGGTGGGAAGTTATTGTGTTTGTGGGAAGGTGGGCAGCCGTATCAGATTGATGGCAGGACGCTGCAGACCATCAGCCCCATTGCTTTGATTCCTGATGGAGATCAGATTGGTTGTNGAAGAATGTGGCGAATACTGCTGTGGTCAGATGGGGTGGGAAGTTATTGTGTTTGTGGGAAGGTGGGCAGCCATACCAGATTGATGGCAGGACGTTGCAGACCATCAGCCCCATTGCTTTGATTCCTGATGGAGATCAGGTCGGTTGCCGCCGATGGCCAAAATTGCCGGAGGTGGGCTTCGATTTGGCCGCCGCTCTGCTCCGACCGGTGCTGCACGGTGAGTAATCCATCGGTCATAGTAATATATTATTAGCGGAATTATACCGATCAACGTCATATAATGAAAAAAAAGCTAAAATTGAANAATGGCGCTTCGTGGGCCACTGTGGCGCTCCTTTCGCCGGCAGGAGACTGCGCTCTCCCGCTTTCAAGCCATTTGGACTCGAACTAAAGTTCTCCATTGAGAAGTTGCTCCCTCTCACTTTTCTCTTTGGGATGTCACGTTGCAGGTGCGGCAAAACCTGTCTGCTGGAATCCATCTGATGGCGACGTCTCCCCGAATGCACTTTAATTTCTTTTAACAAAATATATTTTTGATTTTGTTGTTTTCTAAAGCTGAAAATTTTTTTATCAAATAATTAGTTTGGCCCCTCAATAAACGCCTGTCCAATTCCTGCAAAATTAAAATAAGATTTATATACATTATACATACATCTCATTTCTTTTATATTTATCACATTCTCTTCTCTAATAATGAAATAGTACTGATACGTTACTAATAAATTTTCATTATATATCATGAATCACGAGACATGACATAAATCTCGAGGCAACCTTTTACGTAAGAAATATTTAAACTTCCATTAAAAGTCATTCAGAACACTGATTTCAGCGAACTTATAGTCAAACTGACTGACTAGATTAGACAGGCCTAATGATATCAAACTTAGTTCAATTCGAGTTAAATCAAACCCAGATCAAGTGATTAAATCATTCTTGCAAGATTTCCGGACACATTTGAAAGATCAAACGAATGTCGAATTTAACCAATTCATAGCTGAATCGAGCATCTCAACAAAACGAATCCAACGAGCCAAAGAATGCTCAATTTTGACATTGTTAAGGTACTCAAATGTCCATCAAACGTTATCCGATTGAGGGAAGCTCTCTGAACCATTCGCTTAAAATGGTTCATATTCCTGCATTAATTGCAGCCAGAATACTATAAATAGGGCTCCACCCCTCACATGAGGGGAGAAGCTTGAGAGAGAACTTGAGGCTTTGAGAAGGAGTTCAAGTCCAACACCATCCCTGCCACCGTCGGCCACCGTCAACCACCGTCGATCATCACGGACCTCTGTCGACTAACTTCAATCACCACCGACCTCCATCGGTCATCGTCGACTACCACTGATCACTGTTGACCTCTGTCGATCACCAGGCGCAGTCAGCGAATACTATCGGACACCATCTATCACCGCTAACCTTCGTCTACTGTCATCAACTGCACTCGACCACCACCGACCTTCATCGATTTACGTTGACTACCGTTGAACACCGTCGACCACCGCTGACTAGACGCTGTCAGTCGACGTTATAACTTGGAAAGCTAGTAACAATTTCCAGTTTGTGGGACAATGAGTCTTTGTAATCTTCAATCAATAGTAGATTTTCGCAATTGGGTCAGGCTCCGTGGTTTTTTCCCTCTTCGGGTTTTCCACGTAAAAATTCTGGAGTCATCACTGCTTGTTTCTCTTTTCATCTGTGTATGTGTTGAATTCTCATACAACGTCAAAATGATAATCTGTTACTCTACCACCGTAAATTTTATAGCACGCATCAAGTATATATGGTGATATTCTTGATGTGATAAGAAAGATTTGAGCGGAAAAGATGCCAATTTATTAGTAAAATTTATAATAAAGCCCTTTTGAAAAATTTCACCCTTTTGATGAATTTACATACATAACATTCAATTCCTATATATCTATATAACCACGTGTTAGAGTTTAATATTTATTAGTGGAGAACTTTGATGTCATGGACACATTAAACTATATACATAAGAATGTGTCTTTCTTTCTAGAGAGTTTAGTATTAACAAAAATGTTGATGTGATATTAATAATTTGTGTTATATAAATTAATATCAAAATTATTTAATACTAGATATTTAAAAGCATAAAATTTATGCTGTGTGCACGTAAATGCCTTTTTTTTCTCAGCCGGACGTAATTGTCCCAAGAGTAGCGGCAAATTACCTTATGGCAAGGATTAGATTGAATGTATCTTCGTTTCGTCTTTCAATCGAATAATTAATTAAGGTATTTCTGCTTATGACTTTTGTCATATATGCCACTGTTAACGCTTATTACAAGAGAACGTTCCAGATGATAATCTACCATCATATTTTTGACAAATACACAGTCTCAAAATATAAATATATATATATATGTATATGAGGAAGCCCTCCTTAATAAAAAGATGAAATAATTTAATACAAGTGACAAATGGTGATTAAAATCCTGATATATTTGTATATTAAATAATTCCCATTTTCTCCCTCCAGGAATCTGGTTGCTAGCCCATGTGTCCCCGCGCGCCTATTTAAAGCTCAACCCCAGCGAAGATTTCTCCGCAGCGAAATCAAAATGCACGTGTCTCTACCTCACCATTTCAACCAGATTCCCCTGCCACCCCCCGCAACAAAGCTCGTTCCCTTCACCCCGGCCACGGCCACGGCCACCTCCATCTCCTACCCTCACCGCCGCCTCGCCTCCACCACGGCCACCGTGACCTCCACCACCATCCTTAAACCACCTTCCACCGAACCCATCAGCACCCCCTTACCCACCGATTCCATCGCCACCTCCTTCTGGGACTACCAAATGCTCTTCCTCTCCCAGCGCTCAGAAACACTACACCCCATCCCCCTCCCCATTTCCCACGGATCAATCCCCTCCGACTTCCCTGTCGGCACATACTACCTCGCCGGACCCGGCATCTTCTCAGACGACCACGGATCGACCATCCACCCTCTCGATGGCCACGGCTACCTCCGCGCCTTCGAATTTCGCGACGGTGGTGCGGTGCGGTACTCCGCGAGGTATGTTGAGACGGATGCAAAGAAGGAGGAGAGGGAGGAGGAGACGGGGGAATGGCGGTTCACGCATCGAGGGCCCTTCTCGATGTTGAAGGGAGGGAAGAGG
>JXCR01141849.1:79663-107448 GCA_002079205.1 Phalaenopsis hybrid cultivar | reverse complement strand
TCTCTCTCTCTCTCTATATATATATATATATATATATATATATATATATATATATATATATATATATATATCCAATTAAAGAGTTCTAATTTATTAAAAAGTTTATTATTGAACTTATCAATTGTTCTTTATGGAAAACTACAAGGCAGTCGCGATTAGCATAGTTGATAAAAGTGAAAATAGCGATAGTTTATTTACTTATTTATTTTTTGGATGTTATAAATGCCAAAATTAAATTTAAATGATGAAATAGTAATCATAACCAGAAACTTGTCGGTCTTATATATTGATTTGTTCTTATGAGGATAAGCATGTTCCATTTGCCTGAAATATTAATAATCGTCGATACTTATTCAATTTTATTCATTAATATTAGATGATGACATATATTTTGCGTGAAATATTAATAATCGTCAATACTTATTCAATTTTATTCATTAATAATAGATGATGACACATATGAGAGAGAAAATAAATAGGATTAAATGTTGGCATGTTATGCCAACTCACTCTAAACCCAATTAAAAAAATTGGGATTCGAGCTTATCCTAATAATTTTCGGGTTAGATTTGGTGGAATTAGAATCTCAACCCAATTAACTTTTCCTGTCCGGTTTGGGTTGACCCACCGACCTGAAAATGATTTCCGTCAACTCGAAATTCATCAAATATTAACTTGAAATAAACCCAAATTTAACCCGAATAGTTGTTTTATGTTATACGGGTTATGTGGGTATTCGTGTCAATGGGTTTAATTCGAGAAAGACTTCTAATGTTTATTTCAATCGGGTTCAAGTCAGACATTTTTGGGTCAGACCCGAACCTGACCCACTATAACATTTTATTAATTAATTTTTTATTCAAAAAAGGAGATAGAACTTAAAACTTTTCAAGAATTGGTGATACAGGTGTTTTTAAGATGCCACAAAAAAGATTGCTGTCACATTATAAAATAGATGAGAAGCTTAACCGTCTGCTCATTCTTTCTTGCAATGCTGAAGATATGCTGCTCCCTCGCTCCAATTTTACTTTCTATGGTAATCTTTTGCATCTTCCCTTCGTTTATTATGTGATCAGTAGCTCTCAATTCTTATTAGCCGGCTGATTTAACCATTACTTAACCGCCCAGTTTCATTTTTATTCAGTTGTTAATCAAAGCTGATAATATTCCTAACATATTTTATTGAATAAAACAAATTGCAAGTTTGTTTTCTATTTATCTTTTGACTTGAGCCTCCTTTTGCTTATGTTAAGCAAGTGGCATTGCGAATGAATCTGCAGTCCAATGGTAGGGGGTCATCTCTCACCCATGGCAAGTAAAAAATATTATGTTAGGACTCCGAATGCATCCGGAGTCCAATAGTGGGGCGCCACGTGTCAAGTGAGTCCCATAAATTTTAACACCGATCAATTTCAGTGTATTGCGGTGGGCCCATTTGACACGTGACGTCCCGACATTGGACTTCAGACACAAATTGCGTCTGGAGTTCGGATGTAATATTTGCTCCATGGCAAGGGTGTGATTCGCATGCTAACCACTAATCTTGGTGCTCTTAAATAAAGTAGACAACTTGCTAAAATAAGAATTATGTTTTTTAAATTAAAAACTTTTTCTTACAAATTTTAAATTTCTCTGAGAATTTTAACTTTTTTAGAAATATGAATGTTATATTTATAGCACCCTTATTTGTCAAATACCTTAATTTGTTNAAGTGGCATTGCGAATGAATCTGCAGTCCAATGGTAGGGGGCCATCTCTCACCCATGGCAAGTAAAAAATATGAGGTTAGGACTCTGGATGCATCCGGAGTCCAATGACGGGGCGCCACGTGTCAATTGAATCCCACAAATTTTAACACTGGCTAATCTCAGTGTATTGTGGTGGGCCCATTTGAAACGTGGCGCCCGACATTGGACTCCGAACATAAATTGTATCTGGAGTCTGGATGTAATATTTGCTCCATGACAAGGGTGTGATTCGCATGCTAACCGCTAATCTTGGTGCTCTTAAATAAAGTAGACAACTTGCTAAAATAAGAATTATGTTTTTTAAATTAAAGATTTTTCTTACAAATTTTAAAATTCTGTGAGAATTAACTTTTTTAGAAATATGAATGTTATATTTATAGCACCCTTATTTTTCAAATACCTTAATTTGTCTTGTCATATCAAAGTGATCTCATTTGTATTCATGTTTCATGATAATTTTTAAATCCGAACAATGCAGCATTAAATAAAAGCATTATTGAACAATTATTCAAAACTCGTATTTCAAAATTATAATTGCTATAAGCTCCTTGCTTGCTCATTTATATTCAATCATTCATCTGGCTTTACTACATTCTTAAATATAAATAAATGCATTGCAATTTTTAAAATTTTTNGCAGCTTTAAATAAAAGCATTATTGAACAATTATTCAAAACTCGTATTTCAAAATTATAATTGCTATAAGCTTGCTTGCTCATTTATATTCATTCATTCATCTGGCTTTACTACATTCTTAAATATAAATAAATGCATTGCAATTTTTTAAAAATTTGAAATACAATAAAATTAAATTTAAACATCAACATTTTCTGCTTTCATTGCAGAATTTGACAGCAATTATGAGCTGAAGCAGAAAAAAGAGTTCACCATTTGTGATCATCTCATGATCCATGACTGGGCTTTCACTGACAATCACTACATTCTCATTGGCAATCGTATCAAACTTGATCTCCAAGGTTAATGTCACCATAATTTTCAATCATAAATTACTGCATTTATTAAGGGCTTGTTTGGGACCAATTTTATTTTTTACTTTTATTTTTAAAAACATATTTATTTAGTGTATTTTTTGCATGTCTTTATTTTTTGTTTCAAAAGGAAATTATGTTTTATTTTAAAACACTCAAAATATTTTAAAATTGTTTTATGTGTTTTTAAAAACAACTAAACATTTTATGAGGCACAAAATATTTTTTTTATTACAAATAAAAACATAAACAAAAAGATCAAAAATTTTAAAAAAAAATCAAATGTGATCCCAAACAGCTAGTTGAGTTTGATCAAAGCAATTAAAACCAAAAAATCTGACAAATGAACCATGAAACAACGCAGGATCAATGCTAGCAGTGTCTGGTCTTTCTCCTATGATTTCTGCACTCTCAGTAAATCCCAGCCAATCAAAAACCCCCATTTACCTCCTTCCAAGATCTGAAAGCTCAGTACAAAAGCTCAGAGATTGGAAAGTTCCCATTGAAGCACCATCTCAGCTATGGATTTCTCATGTTGCCAATGCATTTGAGGAAAATGACGATGAAGATTCAGGCGGCGGTGTTAGGATTCGAGTCCATGCCTCAGCTTGCTCTTACCAGTGGTTTAACTTTCAGAAAATGTTTGGTAAATTAGCCATTTTTTTTTCTCTCTCTCTCTCTCCCTCTCTCACGCACACACACGCAAACACACACATCTACACACACAAAGGAGAAAGAAGACAAACTAATCCTTGCAAATCTAAATGGTTTTCACTTAAAGCTGAGATTTTTATAGGTTATAATTGGAGGAACAGGAGGTTGGATCCATCTTTCATGAATAAATCAAAAGGCAATGAGACCCTGCTGCCACACTTTGTTAAGGTAAACTAATCCTGCATTATCTTCCAAAGTAAAAATTGACCAGAAAGTCAATTCGATGGTTCGAAGTGGTAGCTCTGTCTTTATTCTGGATATACTTATCCGGTTTATGTTAGAATGGAGAAGCTTTTAGGAGATGACAAAGGCTAAAAAAATAATATATGGAAGAAGCTTCACTCTTATTTATCACCTTAACTTGGCCTTATACAAACTTCAAAGACTCCACCCCTATTTATACTAGTGGCACCTCCTAAATTAATGGCTAGGATTGTGCCACCACAATTATATTCCAATGGTTACAAATAATTCCACACCTACCACACAATAATTCAACACCTACCACACCTACTACACAATAATTTCATACCCACCACATATTCTAGAATAAGCTTCTAGAAATTAAGTTTTATTTAAACAACTAAAACAAAATTTATATTTCAACATCCCCTCTTAAACTTAATTTTGTGACTCCAAGCAAACTTCTCATTTTAATAAAGTCTTCACTCTTCAGCGGCTTGGTAAAAATATCTGCAATTTGGTCTTGAGATTTCACATACTGCACTTGTACCTCCCTTCTTTCGATGCATTCTTTGATGTAGTGATAACGCATATCAATGTGCTTGCTTCTATCGTGGAAAACAGGATTCATTGCTAGCGCGATTGCAGCCTTGTTATCAATACAAATCTTAATCGCTTTATCTTGTGGTAAACTTAACTCCTTTAATAGATTTCGAAGCCAAATTGCATGACAAATACATGAGGTTGCAGCCACGTACTCTGCTTCACAAGTAGAAAGAATGACAATTGGTTGTTTCTTTGACATCCAAGTGAAAGCAGTGTCTCCTATGAAGAACACGAACCCTGTAGTGCTCTTTCTATCATTCATATCTCCAGCCCAATCACTGTCGCTATATCCTACAAGCTTGAAATTGTTGGATGATGAGTAAAATAAGCCAAAATCAATTGTACACTTTGATTAAACCATAATTGTTTTAGCAGTCTTCAGGTGAGTAACAGTCGGAGTTTCCATGTAGCGACTGACAAGTCCAACAGCATAAAAAATATCAGGTCTTGTGCATGTTAAGTAGCGCAAACTTCCAACCAAATTCTTGAAAAATGTTGGATCAATTCTTTTTCCCTCATCAAACTGTGATAGCTTGACTATTCTCCATCTTGAATTTTTTCAATATCTCCCTTGCATAACCTTCTTGAGAGATGAAGATCCCATCTTCCGTTTGCTTGACTTCAATGCCAAGGTAGAATGCCATGAGCCCAATATCTGTCATTTCGAACTCCTTTGTCATCGCTTCTTTGAACTTTTCAAACATGCTTGGATTGTTTCCTGTGAAGATCAAGTCATCGACATATAAACAAACAATCAAGATATTTTCATCCTCATTCTTGATGTAAAGAGCATGCTCATAAGGACATTTCATGAAGCCTTTCTCTTGCAGATACTTGTCTATTCGACTATTCCATGCTCTTGGTGCTTGCTTTAGCCCGTATAGAGCCTTCTTTAGCTTTAGAACCTTGTCTTCTTGCCCTTTGACTTCATATCCTGGTGGCTGCTTAATGTAGACTTTTTCTTCAAGTATTCCATTCAAGAAGGCAGATTTTACATCCATTTGATGTATTCTCCACTTATTTTGAGCTGCCAAAGAGATGATTAGTCTAATAGTTTCTAATCGAGCAACAGAGGCAAATACCTCATCATAGTCGATATCTGCTCTTTGACTGTAGCCTTTTGCCACCAATTTTGCCTTGTATCTTTCAACTTCTCCTTTGGAATTCTTCTTCGCTTTGTACACCCACTTCACATCAATTGTTTTATGCCCTTTAGGAAGTGAAGCCAGCTCCCATGCGCCGTTCTTCTCGATCGCCTTAATTTTTTCATCCATTCCATTTTTCCACTTCTTGCTTTGTATGGCTTCTTGGAACTCCATGGGTTCACAGTCGGCAAAGAGACAAAAAAGAGTAAGATTATCTTTATTCATAGTTACCTTATAAAGATATTCTAATCTTCTGAAGTGTGGTACTCTTTCACTTGAATTTTCTTGTGAAGTTGATGACGATGAGTTGTTTTGATTACTTGTTGTTTGTGGAGTAGTAGGCTCTTCTTTTTCTTCCTCGATCCTTGGCTGCTCTACGTTTTCTTCTTGAAAGTATGTGAAAAAGTTGTAGTCCTCAGCATGTAGTCCCCAGTCCCATTCTTCACCTTCATCGAATATGACATCTCTACTGATGGTTGTTTTCCCTGTATTTGGATTGTATAATTTGTAGCCTTTCTTCACAACCTCCCAAACGTCATGCGCTCCAAGGAGTGCCTTCATCTTGATTACTCCAATTGTCGTGGATGCTTTTCTTAAGCATCGGGACTTGGAACGAAATCATGCCACCGTTTGTCATTTCTCTGTAATGGAACCTCGCTCTGATACCACTTTGTTGGAATGGAGAAGCTTTTAGGAAATGACAAAGGCTAAAGAAACAACTTATGGAAGAAGCTTCACTCTTATTTATCACCTTAACTTGGCTTAATACAAATTCAAAGACTCCACCTCTATTTATATTAGTGGCACCTCCTAAATTAATGGCTAGGATTGTGCCACCCCAATTACAATCCAATGGTTACAAATAATTTCACACCTACCACACCTACCACTAGGGCTGTCAAAAAAGCTCATTGTTCTCGAACAGTTCGTGTTTGGTTCGTCAATGAGTTCGTGCTTGATTCGTNTATATATATATATATTGCACTTATCAATTGTGGAAAACTACAAGGCAGTCGCGATTAGCTTAGTTGATAAAAGTGAAAATAGCGATAGATTTTTTTTGGGGATGTTATAAATGCCAAAATTAAATTTAAATGATGAAATAGTAATCATAACAAGAAACTTGTCGGTCTTATATATTGATTTGTTCTTATGATTTAAGCGGGGATAAGCATGTTCCATTTGCCTGAAATATTAATAATCGTCAATACTTATTCAATTTTATTCATTAATAATAGATGATGACACATATGAGAGAGAAAATAAATAGGATTAAATATTGACATCATATGCCAACTCACTCTAAACCCAATTAAAAAAATTGGGATTCGAGCTGATCCTAAAAATTTTCGGGTTAGATTTGGTGGAATCAGAATCTCAACCCAATTAACTTTTCCTGTCTGATTTGGGTTGACCCACCGACCTGAAAATGGTTTCCGTCGACTCGAAATTCATCAAACATTCACTTGAAATAAACGCAAATTTAACCCGAATAGTTGTTTTATGTTATATGGGTTATGTGGGTATTCGCGTCAATGGGTTTAGTCCGAGTAAGACTTCTAATGTTTAATATTTCAATCGGGTTCATGTCAGACATTTTTGGGTCAGACCCGAACCCGACCAACTATAAAATTTTATTAATTAATTTTTTATTCAAAAANTTCAATTTTATTCATTAATAATAGATGATGACACATATGAGAGAGAAAATAAATAGGATTAAATATTGACATAGATATGCCAACTCACTCTAAACCCAATTAAAAAAAATTGGGATTCGAGCTGATCCTAATAATTTTCGGGTTAGATTTGGTGGAATCAGAATCTCAACCCAATTAACTTTTCCTGTCCAATTTGGGTTGGCCCACCGACTTGAAAATGATTTCCGTCAACTCGAAATTCATCAAATATTCACTTGAAATAAACGCAAATTTAACCCGAATAGTTTTTTTATGTTATACGGGTTATGTGGGTCTTTGTGTCAATGGGTTTAGTCCGAGTAAGACTTCTAACGTTTAATATTTCAATTGGGTTCATGTCAGACATTTTTGGGTTAGACCCGAACCCGACCTACTATAAAATTTTATTAATTAATTTTTTATTCAAAATNAACTAAATTTTAAACGAACCGAACACGAACACAAGCTTTGTTCGTTCGTGTTTGGTTCGTTTACACCCCTACCTACCACACCTACCACACCTACTACATAATAATTTCATACCTACCACATATTCTAGAATAAGCTTCTAGAAATTAAGCTTTATTTAAACAACTAAAACCAAGTTTATATTTCAACAGTTTATTTATGAAGTATTATATTTGTAGATGTAAAATACGGTATTTTTATCTAATTACTAGAGACCTTTCTTTACTTCTTATGGCTGTGGCAGATAATAGTTTCTTCAAAACAAGTCAAATATTAGTTTTCAAAAGTTTTAGCGAGAGTATTCTCAGTTAAATTTAACTCAGAAGATAAGGTATATCTTCTTGATTTTTTTTTATATGGAATTTCAAGTTACATATTTTTATTTTATGTTGTATAATTTTAATTATAAGAAAAATTATTATTTAGTAAAATTAAAAAAGATATCCTACAGTTCTATAAAAATGTAATGAATTACATGTATATTTTATTTCAATAAAGAAATCATGCAGTTCACTCTATTCTATTGGTGGAAAGCATAGTGTCATCTCCCAAAAGAGCCCTTATGGGTGTTGTGCAGCCCAGGACTTAAATGCTGCTTTTCGGCCCTACACCTAGCCAATGTGGGACTATTTGTCAGTGACATTCTCCTCCACCTAATCACGTGACGCCCTCGTCGTGGATCGACTCCACTGAGGATCCTACTGGACCATGGAGAGTCCACACACTTGGCAGGCAATAATCTGCTCTGATACCACTTGTCACCTCCCAAAAGAGTCCTTATGGGTGGTGGGCAGCCCAGGACTTAAATACTGTTTTTCGGCCCTACACTTAGCCAATGTGGGACTATTTGTCCGTGACAATAGACCGTCATATAATAAAACTATTTTACAAGATAGGAATTATAATTCATATTTCAAAAACAAAAAAATTTCTCAAAATAATATAATCTTAAAGTAAGAATCATGTTGTGGGTTCTAAAAGCTTGAGTTATCTAACCTCTAACCATTTAGTAAATTTAGATTCTCTGAGACAAGTTTAAAATTAACATTTATTATATGTAAGCAATGAGCACAGATAATAAAAAATAATTAGCAGCATATTTTTCTATGATAATATATCAAAATGGAAGCGCCTGTATATCAACAACATTATAAAATACATGCTTAAACATAAAGAACATGTCAACAGAGACTGAAAGATGCTCAGATGTCAATTTTTATTCATTTATCTCATTGTATGTGCTTAAAAGTCCTCTTTCTTTCTAATGTTTACTCTTTTATTATCTTCTCTTAAAAAATATATTAAAAAAAGATCATGAAAATTTTAAAATATATTCTAGAAGCAAATTATCATTTATCTGTTTTTATCTGTTTAAAAGCTCTCTATTTTTTCAGTGGAATGGTTTCAGAAAGCGTTCTAGTATTGTATGATTTCTTCATAACTAATATTGTATATATTTTAATATTAGTTATCATTTCTTTATAGATCTCCATTGACTTGGATGCAAGCGGAGAGTGCCGGTCCTGCACTATTGCCAACTCCTCAAGCAAATGGAGCTGGCCGGCTGACTTTCCGGCGATCAACGGAGCCTTTNCATTGACTTGGATGCAAGCGGAGAGTGCCGGTCCTGCACTATCGCCAACTCCTCAAGCAAATGGAGCTGGCCGGCTGACTTTCCGGCGATCAATGGAGCTTTCGCTGGCCAAAGAAATAAGTTCATGTATGCTGGCACGGCTTCAGGAACAAGAAGGTTCTTGCCTCATTTTCCCTTCGACTCGGTGGTGAAGATAAACTGCTTCGATGGCACGGTATCCTCTTGGTGCGCAGGTAGAAGAATGTTCATCGGAGAACCCATTTTTATCCCCAAAGTTGGTGCAGTGGAAGAAGACGATGGCTATATTCTAACTGTAGAGGTGAGTATTATGCTTCCTTCTAATTTTATCTTCAATACAATTTAATAATTGAACTCTGTTTTTTATTTTTTGTGGCGAGCATTTTGATATATGATATAAATACCACACAATTCTTATGTATCTACATATCTAATACCCGAACTTTCATATTTACATGCATGTCGCTCAAATCTTCAAAATCATGCATAGGATTATGACACCTAGATATTACAACTGTAAATGTCAAATTTTGTGTCTTAAATGTATCGATCCATAAAAAATATGTGGTATGTAAGTAAATTTTCCTTTCTATTAGTGTAATTTTTTTAAATTTCAATAATTGCTCTAATAATCCTTCTTAATTACAAAAGAGAGGCATTTACAAACATACCAACACAGTTTATATGTAATTACATATCCAATACCTAAATTTTCATACTTACAGACATAAGAATCAAAATATTAACATGCTATCGAAAATACCAACATTGCTTGTCTTTTAAATTAGGTGAAGTACACCTTGTCATGTATAGGTTTATAACACCAACGTTTGATAAGTGTAAATATCAAATTGTTGGTGTTAGATACATAAATACATAAAAACTATGTGGTATGTATAATTATAGTAATAATAAGGGTTTGAGATTTTGATATTATTTTTGTTTGTTTACAGTATGCAGTTTCGAAGCTGAGATGTTATTTGGTGATATTGGATGCAAAGAGAATTGGGAGAGCCAATGCGCTTGTGGCGAGGCTGGATGTTCCCAAGCATCTTTACTTCCCTCTCGGCTTCCATGGATTTTGGGATGATTTCACACATATATAATCCCAACATTAAACAATATCATCTGTATATGATGTCATTTTTTTACCTTCATATGTGTAAATTTCATGTAAATTTTCTTTCAGTCATACATGTATAATCTTAAGAAGAGGGAAGAGGGAAAATTATAGAAAAATAAATGCATATTTTTTCAATTGATGCGCAAATAAATAATGTATGGTGTACAAATATAATATAACTGTATTGAAAGAATGTGTAGGAAATGAAATGAAATTGACTCAGTTTGTGATTTTACTGTTAGTCTGTTCACCTGCGGCCTTATTTATTGAGTCTTTGAACAGCTTTTTTTTTTCTAAGATCAAATATTAAATTTTCTTGCAAATTGGTGATAACTGATCCATTAAGTTTTTGCTTATCTTTTGTTTGATATGAGAGATATATGAAACCAATTCTTGGGGTCTGGATGTACTGTCATTTTGGCATTAATGGTCATTTATTAGACTATTTCGTTCATTATTTGTAGGGAAATTTATATATGCAGCACACAATTCTTATGTATTTATACATCTCACACCTAAATTAACTTCCATATTTACATACATGGCACATTGGCGTTTTAAAACAATGCAATAAAATGTGTATTTGACTTTAAAAAATGATAATGGTGCTATTTTTTTTATGCGAAGTCGGCCCAAAAAATTCACCATCAAGGTGATATGTTGGCAGCCTGCTAACTGCTAGCAATTTTGGGAAGATTGGCGATACGGGCCGCCATAAATATTGTGACCCTGTTAAACCTAGGAAGCTTCCACCAGGCATTTTATCTGAATTGTATTCCAATTTTTTTGCATAAATATTCTCATCCTATCAAACATAAGGGTCGTATTTCGGGCACCTATGCGTCCGGTTTCAAATAGCACAACACCCTCACGCCTAGAAGTAGCACGAGTGTGCCAGGTGTGGTTTATCTTATGATTCAGTTTAAAGCTTTTGATTCAGGCAACGAAGGTTTCAACTCTCGCGTGCGGTGTTTCAATAAGGTACTTGTGAAGCAGAGAAGAGTCGGGGAGGAGGATTTTAGGATACAATTTCTCTTGTGAGATAGAGATGAAGGTTTTGGAACAAAGTTATGTAAGTTTCTTTAATTGTAAATGGGAGATCTAAATGAGCATTTATGCATATTTTTGGTTCTTTGTGTTGAAAATTGTTTTATGTTACACTTGCTCTGTGATTTTTTTTTTTTCATTCTCAAGTTTTTTTACATTAATCTTTTTTGTGCTTCTTCTAGAATCTCGAAGAATATCACAAATCTAGAGGTAATTTTTTAGCAATGAACATTCAATTTTCAATTAAAAATAGTCGAGAACTACAAATTCAACAAACTTATAGTCAAACCAACGAGTTAGATAGGACGAACCCAATGATAACAAAATTGGAATAATCTGGGTCAAATCAAGCCAAGGCCAAGCCTTTAGAACACATTTGGGAGCCTTCAATGCATAATTGGAAGGTCAAATATATTTCAAATCATAAAACCTTATAGTTAGATCGAACGTCTCGGTGAGATACATCCAAAGTTCTCATGATCGGTTAATTTTGACATCATTAAAGTACTCAAATATTCACTTAACATCATTCGATTAAGGAAATATCATCGGGCCTTTTGATGGAGTAGTCTTAATTCCTTCCTTATTTATAGTGATATCTCTCCCATACTCTATAAACAAAGCTTTTCCCTCTTAAGAGGGGGCAATAGATCTTGACCTATAATAAGGCCAAAGCTTGAAGAAGAAGTTGAAGTACTAGCATCGCGTCTGCATCTAAGATCCGACAAATACCACTAGCTTTTGTAGTCGCCGACCACCTTCAAACACCACTTGACACCCACCATTAGCTGCTTTCTACCTGATGTAACAAAGCTCCATGCAAAGTCAAGACTTGTGTTGCATTGTGACAAATCACATTACGAAGTAACAACTGACGTTGTGGAGCAAAAATCATCCTATAAAGCAGTGCATTATCTTGAACATAGTGGCACCTAGAAGACGGTGTACTGAAGCTCCATCAAACACTCCTTGATGAGATCACCCCCTATTGTGGGGCAACAAACTCTTCTACACACGACAATTGCAAGTCAATAACCGTGTAACTATTTTACGTCTATAGGACAAAGGTCTGTCTTGTAATCGCTAGCTCACAGTGAATCATTTCAATGGGACTACGTCACATGGATTTTTACCTTTTTGGGTTTTAATGTAAAAACTAATGGAATTTTTACTCGTCACTTTTATTTTCTAAGTGTGTGATGGATTTTCGTGTAATGCTAAGATAATAATTCATCACTACTCCGTCGCAAATTCTCTAACGCACATCAATACGGAGGCGCAACATGGTTGGGGCTAGTGTATTGGAGATTGGCAGGAACCAAAATGAAGGCTCGCCACTTGGAGGGTTAAGCTTAAGGTTGTAGCAAGTGATCATTGCTACAGAAGAAATGCCAAACTTGCGAAATCACGAGTAGAAAATGGAGAAGGGTTGGACAGACTGTTTAGGTGTAGTAGTATATGAGGGTGGTAGCAAGCAATCATTGGATTTTTAAACAAATCGAGCTTGAGAGATCTCATGCTTGGCTTGCATTCAGCTTGCTTGAAATTGGTTCATTTCATGTTTGAAATTGTTCGTAAAAAATGTATATGTGTTTAGTTCAATTTACATATTCTTAGTCATGCTTGGCTTGTGTTCGACACGAAATTAGAAAAATTGACATAGGGTGTTAAATTTAAACTTGCGTGGTTTATTACAATAAAAATAGGAGAATCGCTTGATTAACAAACTATAATAATTTAAACTTTAATAGAAAAACATTNTATATATATATATATATATATATATATTTATTTATTTATTTATTTATTTAGAGCCAAAATAAGCCTTTGTCCGTGTCCGATTTATTTGCTTAACAAACGAATCAAATATGAGTTATTCGCAAAAACTTTTTTGAAGCAAATTTGAAATCCCGCATCTTTTTTTATTAAACATGCGAGTAGAAGATAAAAGGGTTAGAACTAGGTTANTAACTTCCATATTTACATACATGGCACATTGGCGTTTTAAAACAATGCAACAAAATGTGTTTTTGACTTTAAAAAATGATAATGGTGCTATTTTTTGTTATGCGAAGTCGTCCTAAAAAATTCACCATCAAGGTGATATGTTGGCAGCCTGCTAACTGCTAGCAATTTTGGGAAGATTGGCGATACGGGCCGCCATAAATATTGTGACCCTGTTAAACTTAGGAAGCTTCCACCAAGCATTTTATATGAATTGTGTTCCAATTTTTTGCATAAATATTCTCATCCTATTAAACATAAGCGCCATATTTCGGGCACCTATGCGTCCGGTTTCAGAGAGCGCAACACCCTCACGCCTAGAAGTAGCACGGGTGTGCCAGGTGTGGTTTATCTTATGATTCAGTTTAAAGCTTTTGATTCAAACAACGAAGGTTTCAACTCTCGCGTGCGGTGTTTCGATAAGGTACTTGTGAAGCAGAGAAGAGTCGGGGAGGAGGATTTTAGCATGCAATTTCTCTTGTGAGATAGAGATGAAGGTTTTGGAACAAAGTTATGTAAGTTTCTTTAATTGTAAATGGGAGATCTAAATGAGCATTTATGCGCATTTTTGGTTCTTTGGGTTGGAAATTGCTTTATGGTACACTTGCTCTGTGATTTTTTTTTTCATTCTCGAGTTTTTTCACATTAAATCTTTCTTGTGCTTCTTCTGGAATCTCGAAGAATATCACGAATCTAGAGGTAATTTTTTAGCAATGAACATTCAAATTTCAATTAAAAATAGTCGAGAACTACAAATTCAACAAACTTATAGTCAAACCAACGAGCTAGATAGGACGAACCCAATGATACCAAAATTGGAATAATCTGAGTCAAATCAGGCCAAGGCCAAGCCTTTAAAACACATTTGGAAGCCTTCAATGCATAATTGGAAGGTCGAATATATTTCAATTCAGAAAACCTTATAGTTAGATCGAACATCTCGGTGAGATACATCTAAAGTTCTCATGATCGGTTAATTTTGACATCATTAAAGTACTCAAATATTCACTTAACATCATTCGATTAAGGTAATATTATCGGGCCTTCTAATGGAGTAGTCTTAATTCCTTCCTTATTTATAGTGATATCTCTCCCATACTCTATAAACAGAGTTTTTCCCTCTTAAGAGGGGGCAATAGATCTTGACCTATAATAAGGCCAAAGCATGAAGTACTAGCATCGCGTCTGCATCTAAGATCCGACAAATACCACTAGCTTTTGTAGTTGTCGACCACCTTCAAACACCACTTGACACCCACCATTAGCTGCTTTCTACCCGATGTAACAAAGCTCCATGCGAAGTCAAGACTTGTGTTGCATTGTGACAAATCACAGTGGGAAGTAACAACTGACGTTGTGGAGTCAAAAATCATCCTACAAAGCAGTAAATTATCCTGAACATAGTGTCATCCTAGAAGACGGTGTACCGAAACTCCATCAAACACTCCTCGATGAGATCACTCCCTACTGTGGGGCAACAAACTCTTCTATACACGACAATTGTAAGTCAATAACCGTGTAACCATTTTTCGTCTATGGGACAAAGGTCTGTCTTGTAATCACTAACTCACAGTGAATCATTTCAATGGGACTACGTCACATGGTTTTTTACCTTTTTGGGTTTTAACGTAAAAACTAATGGAGTTTTTACCCATTACTTTTATTTTCTAAGTGTGTGATGGATTTTCGTGCAGTGCTAAGATAATAATTCATCACTACTCCGTTGCGAATTCTCTAATGCACATCAATACGGAGGTGCTACATGGTTGGGGCTAGTGCATTGGAGATTGGCAGGAACCAAAATGAGGGCTAGCCACTTGCAGGGTTTAGCTTAAGGTTGTAGCAAGTGATCATTGCTAGAGAAGAAATGCCAAACTTGCAAAATCACGAGTAGAGGATGGAGAAGGGTTGGACAGACTGACTGTTTAGGTGTAGTAGTATATGAGGGTGATCGCAAGCAATCATTGGATTTTTAAACAAATCGAGCTTGAGCGAGCTCATGCTTGGCTTGCATTCAACTTGCTTGAAGTTGGTTCATTTCATGTTTGAAGTTGTTCGTAAAAAATGTGTTTGTGTTTAGTTCAATTTACATATTCTTAGTCATGTTTGGCTCGTGTTCGACACGAAATTAGACTAATTGACCGTGGGTGTTAAATTTAAACTTGCGCAGTTGATTAAAATAAAAATAGGAGAATCGCTTGACTAAACAAGCTATAGTAATTTAAACTTTAATAGAAAAACATTTAATATAATATTATGAATAATATGTATGTATAATATTATTTTCTTATTAAACTAATAGGAAAAATTAGAATCAATAAAAACATTGTTAATGGTGTCCATTAGCCGTGGTTAAAAGTACTACGAGCTCTACTTATATTGCTGATCTATATTTTATATTTAATAACTTAGATTTTTATTATTATTTACCCATGTACATGAATTACATGAGTTATATTTTCATATGCTTTTGCATTATTAATTTTCAATACTTGTTTCTCCTCCAAGTTGTATCATATATTTGTTGGATCCTAAATTGTACTTTGTGAACGGACTCCGAGAGTTTATGGATTGAGTGAAGGGGAAGATAAGAGAAAGATAGAATATAGCATGTTAGGGGTTGCCTATTGAGAGAGTCGGTGAAAGTTCCTTTTATTTGTATTTTTCCCCCTTATTTATAGATGTGTATTTTGTAGAAATACATAAATGAGGGAATAGTTATGGAAACTGCTATTAATACAGTGGATATTCTCATTAATCGTATGAATTTTATATCATATTTGTATTAAAAATTGAATTTTAGCATGGCAATAATCGGTCGGTTGGCTTGCTCGAATTCAACCGATCTAAGCGACCAGTTGAGTGGCGACCAAACAATGGATTGGTTGGTCAAGGCGCCTGGCCGAATGTAGATTTCGTCTGCCACAGTAAAGGTGGGTCTATCGATCAGTCACGATCAAGAATTCATGTTTGCATTTCAGTTGGTCGGGACTGTCGGTGAGACATGCTGCTTGAATCTCTCGACGCAATGTCTTAGTTGATTCATGACTGTGTCGTAGTGTATGGTAGGACGCCTTGGTTGTCTGATTGTCATCTGGGTCGTCCGGATGCTTTGAGATTTATGATAAAAGTTGTGGTGTATACATATTAGTTCCCTGAATTTTTCTACTTAAAAGTGACAGCTACGATAAGGACGTAGAAATTATTAGTATTCAATGATACTAGAATCATAGAATCAAGAAAGTCAATTTAATAATCAACTTCCCTCGGATTATGTGCTCGGTGTGCTCTATAAATAGAGTCATAGGCTTGACAACGCATCCGTTGTTGTTATTTTTCTATGAGCAGTCGATTTTAATCATGGTCGATGATCTAAGGAAAGAAACACTATGTAGACCCCAAAATTCTTACAAAACCGGGCTACAGGCCTTCAGCGCATGCAAAGAGAATCAAGGCTAGGAAGGAGAAGTGATTGAGTAAAAAAACCTGCGTTGGCTGATCGAGTCGGCTCATCTAAGAACCATAAGGGGTAGGTGTCAAAATTTCCTTGTCTCGAGACTGCGATTCCTGTGCCGGGCACCGGTGTGAGTTCTAGGGGCCAGCAAGCCCTACTTACTAAAGGCGTTGTGGGGGCACACAGAAGGTCTACATAGATTGTTATTCTGCCTCAATCTTTGTTATCAGAAGGTGAAGGTGCCTCGCAGTAGAGGGAGGGGGGAGGTGCTCGAGACCATTTCTTCATTTAATTAAATTATGAGTACGTAAAAAAACAAAATTCTTTTTTTTTTCGTCGTCAATTTTTAACAGTTCATTGACATTTTTCATATGTAAACACATTAATTGAATTAATGAGTCTCGAGGACGATGTGCAGTTGAAAGATGTTGCGAAGTTTATTGTTATTTTGACCGGTCTGCAGACCGAGCTTACGAGAGCCATTCTGGCAGGATACCAGCTGCCCACTTCTTTACCCACCGCTGATGTTGATCAAGGGTTAAAGGAGCATCAATCACCTCCCCTTGGAGCCGTGGGACAAGAGACAGGATGAGACCTGACCCTTAACAATGAGGGGTACGTTCATTGAAGGGATTGACCGAAGGCCTGATTTGCCGGTCATCAATGGCAAACCTCAGTCCCTCTAGTGTTCGTAGGCTCAGTTGTGGCGGCCTTGCAGACAGAGGTTCATGGTTTTGTTGGATGGCCTGACAGGGGTGTTGTGCGAGCTGGGAGCCCTTCGGGAGTTGACCGACCTGTCCAAATTCCACCACAAGGCTGTCTGGTTGGAATAACTTGGAATAGAAGAGGCGATGGTCATCCAAAGGTTGACTTAGAAAAGATACATCCCACCTGAGGCCTTGGAAGACCCGCTCATAAAGTTATTTGGAAATGAAAAGACATTTGAATAAATTTAAAAAGATGTTTGGTATGTTACTTATCCTTATGTGACGCTTTATTTTTTGAGTCCACCCTATAAATAGGGTGTTAGACTTGTTTCTTACTTTACGCATTTCGATTTACGCATTAGAGCTTTTAATTTTTCTTTTTTTATAGTCTCACCCTTATTTGGAAATGAAAAGACATTTGAATAAATTTAAAAACATGTTTGGTATGTTACTCATCCTTGTGTGACGCTTTATTTTTTGAGTCCACCCTATAAATAGGGTGTTAGACTTGTTTCTTACTTTACACATTTCGATTTACGCATTAGAGCTTTTAGCTTTTCTTTTTTTATAGTCTCACCCTTTCGACAGCTGCTGATCTTCCTTAATGGCACCAAAATACTCTTCAACCCCTTTCAACTCCGTGAAGGGGGCTAATCTTTCGTTCTTAACGAAGAACGAACTAAAGGAGTTTCAGATGAGGTATGTTATGCAAGACAGCGTCACCCTTAAGAAGTTGGTGATGCCGGCGCAGGTGAAAAACCTTCTGGGTAAGGATATGGTTTTTTACCAAAAAAATTCAAGTACAGCCTCCAGTTTCCTCTGTGCACTTAGCTTTGTATTGTCTTTAACATTATAGAGTTATTTCGGCGAAAATGATGTTGAACCCCATAGCTGTGATAATGTAGGTTTTTTATTTTTTATTTATTTATTTTTTCCTGTTGGTGAGAGCGCATCTTGTGAAATATAGGCATTTTTAGATATATATTTTTTCTCATTTAAAGTTGAAAGGGAGAGCTTTGCCATGTTGAGCCATTAGCCTTGATTTCAAAGAGCTCAGGGATATCCCCAGTTCACCTCTACGAGGCAAGTTTATGCATGTTATTTTATTTCTTTTTCCTTCTTGGGTTCTTTCTTTTTCTCAAGGTCCTCACCGCTCCGATCCATGGGCATGCCTCATAAAACAAGTCTGGATTCAACATCCTAAATGTGTGGTGAACATGAGACATTCTACTAACAAAAATGAAAGTGAGACCAACGAGAATAAATACATATTAGAGACACTCCTAATAGAAAAATCACGTTAAGGAGTTTATGCAATAACAAATCTGAAACCAAAAATGTTCTTTTCGTAGTCTTCCTAGAGAGTTTAGCCAACGGTGAGTATTGAAAAACGGATGATCAGCTCCCAACAGTAGAAACAAGCCAATCGACCATACCTGCGCATCACTCGGTCAATTCCGAGCGGCTGACATCTCATCCAGAAAAAAAAAAGAGATTTACTTCACAACTTATCTTGAGCTAAAACACAAATTTCTATAGCGTTACCCAAGGTTCAACTGACACTTGTGAAACTCAGTTTTGAGAGAGCAAACAGGACGTTAACAACAAAAGATTCTCCTTCAGGGCAAGCAAAAAAAATCCCCTTCGACACGAGCAAATAGAAGAACAAAAGATTCCCATGAGGGGTGAGCAAACACAAACTCCTCTTTGGGGAAAGAAAAAAAAAACTCCCTTTTGGGGTGAGGAAAAAAAAGGAATCTCTCATATGAGTGCAAATGAAAGATTCCCCTCCGAGGGCGAATAAGAAGAAAAAAACTCTGGAATAAGCGAGCGACGAATGATTGGACCTAACAAATGGATGAACGAAGAATAAGACTCAAGTTGGATGATATCACGATCGAAAATTTTCGTAAGAGCAGAATCGGGAGTCAACATAGACAAGCACAACAACATAAGCGAGTATCTTTACATAACATCGACCAAAAAGTCGATTCAGATAAAAATGCTTCTAAGTCAATGAGATAACGTAAAAATTACCAAAACAACGTGCAGAAAACGCCTTAAGAGTGAGTATCCTCATTGATTCATGCAATTATACTTTTTGCTTTAAATTTATTATTATTATTATTGCATCTCTCACTATAAAGTAAAAAATGATATGTAATCTTGAGGCTATCTAACATTCTATATAAAAAGAAATATGACAAAAATGTGTCAAAAATCGACTATAACTTAAAAAATGCACTATAAAGACTCGCAACTCACTTATTAAAGCATGTACTATAAAAAACACCATAAAGATCCATAACTCCCTTATTAAAATGGGACATTAGTAAAAATATAATAATGACTTTTAACTCTCTCATTAAAGTAGGGAAAAACATGAAATTTTAGACTTGATCATTCTTTCTCCTAGAAATAGAAACTCCATAGCATCTAAAATGAGAGATATTATATCTTGACTTTTCTTATGTAGGGAGAAANGATTTTGGGATGATTTCACACATATATAATCCCAACATTAAACAATATCATCTGTATATGATGTCATTTTTTACCTTCATATGTGTACATTTCATGTAAA
This sequence comes from Phalaenopsis hybrid cultivar, assembly GCA_002079205.1. Classification (NCBI taxonomy): domain Eukaryota; kingdom Viridiplantae; phylum Streptophyta; class Magnoliopsida; order Asparagales; family Orchidaceae; genus Phalaenopsis; species Phalaenopsis hybrid cultivar. Next base: position 87,386 of record JXCR01141849.1, on the reverse strand, counting down.
TTTTCTTTCAGTCATACATGTATAATCTTAAGAAGAGGGAAGAGAGAAAATTATAGAAAAATAAATGCATATTTTTCAATTGATGCGCAAATAAATAATGTATGGTGTACAAATATAATAGAACTGTATTGAAAGAATGTGTAGGAAAGGAAATGAAATTGACTCAATTTGTGATTTTACTGTTAGTCTGTTCACCTGCGGCCTTATTTATTGAATCTTTGAACAGCTTTTTTTTTTCTAAGATTAGATATTAATNATATATATATATATATATATATATATATATATATATATATATATATATATATATATATATATAAAATAAAGTCAAAGGGCTTAGGATATCCTAATTTGCACCTATGAGTGTCATTTTATTTTTTTTCATTCCCTTTCTTTTTCTATCACAAAATTTCTATGGCTCGGATGCTTGAGCATCACTCACAGGTTAAGGTCCGTCTGTACCATTTGATTCACACGTTTCGTCAGCTTATCCAAAATTATATTTGAGCTTTTATACTAAACACAAACTATAAATAGACCCCTCAACCGACGCGCGGGGTGCTTTCCAGAATAAAGCACAAACTGCCCAAAAGACTCTAAATTTGGGTTCAACAATATCGCAGCTCCCAAAACAGGCCCGGCCNATATATATATATATATATATATATATTTATATTTATTTATTTACTTGGGGCCAAAATAAACTTTTGTTCGTGTTTTCAGTTTGTTTGCTTAGCAAACAAATCAAATATGAGTTATTCACAGAAACTTTTTTGAAGCAAATTTGAAATCCCGTATCTTTTTTTATTAAACATGCGAGTAGAAGATAAAAGGGTTAGAACTGGGTTATTTTCATATTAAACTAATAGGAAAAATTAGAATCAATAAAAACATTGTTAATGGTGTCCATTAGCCGTGGTTAAAAGTACTACGAGCTCTACTATATTGCTGATCTATATTTTATATTTAATAACTTAGATTTGTATTATTATTTACCCATGTACATAAATTCATGAGTTATATTTTCATATGCTTTGCATTATTAATTTTCAATACTTATTTCTCCTCCAAGTTGTATTATATATTTGTTGGATCCTAAATTGTTCTTCGTGAACACACTCCGAGAGTTTGTGGATTGAGTGAAGGGGAAGATAAGAGAAAGATAAAATATAGCATGTCAGGGGTTGCCTATTGAGAGAATCGATGAAAGTTCCTTTTATTTGTAGTTTTTTCCCCTTATTAATAGATGTGTATTTTGTAGAACTACATAAATGAGGGAATAATTCTGGAAACTGCTATTAATACAGTGGTTATTCTCATTAATCGTATGAATTTTATATCATATTTGTATTAAAAATTGGATTTTAGCGTGGCTGTAATCGGCCGGTCGGCTTGCTCAAATTCAACCGATCTAAGCAACCGGTTGAGTGGCTACCAAGCAATGGATTGGTCGGTCAAGGCGCCTGGCCGAATGTAGATTTCGTCTGCCACAGTAAAGGTGGGTCGATCAATCAGCCACGATCAAAAATTCATGTCTGCATTTCAGTTGGTCGGGACTGTCGGTGAGACATGCTGCTTGAATCTCTCGATGCAATGTCTTAGTTGATTCATGATTGTGTCGTAGTGTATGGTAGGATGCCTTGGTTGTCTGGCTGTCGTCTGGGTCGTCCGGATGCTTTGAGATTTGTGATGAAAGTTGCGGTGTATACATATTAGTTCCCTGAATTACGATAAGGACTTAAAAATTATTAGTATTCAATGATACTAGAATCAAGAAAGTTAATTTAATAATCAACTTCCCTCGGATTATGTGCTCGGTGTGCTCTATAAATAGAGTCATAGGCTTGACAACGCATCCGTTGTTGTTATTTTTCTATGATCAGTTGATTTTAATCATGGTGGATGATCTAAGGAAAGAAACAGTATGTAGACCCCAAGATTCTTACAAAAATGGGCTACAGGCCTTCAACGCCTGCAAAGAGAATCAAGGCTAGGAAGGAGAAGTGACTGAGGACTGAACCTGCGTTGGCAGATCGAGTCAGCTCATCTAAGGATCATAAGTGGAAAGAGTCGAAAGTTCCTTGTCTCGAGACTGCGATTCTTGTGTCGGGCATGGGTGTGAGCCTTGGGGGCCAGCAAGCCCTACTTACTGAAGACGTTGTGGGGGCACATAGAAGGTCTACATAGATTATTATTCTGCCTCAATCTTTGCTATCAGAAGGTGAAGGCGCCTCGCAGTAGAGGGAGGGGGAATGGTGCTTGAGACCATTTCTTCATTTAATTAAATTATGAGTACGTAAAAAAGAAAATTCTTTTTTTTGTCGTCGTCGATTTTTAACAATTCCTTGACATTTTTCATATGTAGACACGTTAATTGAGTTAATGGGTCTCGAGGATGACGTGCAGTTGAAAGATGTTGCGAAGTTCATTGTTATCATGATCGATCTACAGATCGAGCTTACGAGAGCCATTCCGGCAGGATACCAGCTGCTCGCTTCTTTACCCACCGCTGATGTTGATCAGGGGTTAAAGGAGCATCAATCACCTCCCCTTGGAGCCGTGGGACAAGAGACAGAATGAGACCTGACCCTTAACAATGAGGGGTATGTTCATTGAAGGGATTGACGGGAGGCCTGATTTGTCGATCACCAGTGGCAAACCTCAGTCCCTCCAGTGTTTGTAGGCTCGGTTATGGCGGCCCTGCAGATGGAGGTTCATGGTTTTGTTGGATGGCCTGACAGGGGTGTTGTGCGAGCTGGGAGCGCTTCGGGAGTCGACCGACCTGTCCAAATTCCACCACAAGGCTGGCTGGTTGGAATTACTTGGAATAGAAGAGGTGATGGTCATCCGAAGGTTGACTTAGAAAGGATACATACCACCTGAGGCCTTGGAAGACCCGCTCAAAAAACATTTTATTTTAGACCAGTAATAATGTTATTTGGAAATGAAAAGACATTTGAATAAATTTAAAAAGATATTTGGTATGTTACTCATCCTTGTGCGTCACTTTATTTTTTGAGTCCACCCTATAAATAGGGTGTTAGACTTATTTCTTACTTTACGCATTTCGATTTACGCATTCGAGCTTTTAGCTTTTATTTTTTTCTAGTCTCACCCTTTTGACATCCGCCGATCTTCCTTAATGGCACCAAAATACTCTTCAACCCCTTTCGGCTCCTTGAAGGGGGCTAACCCTTCGTTCTTAACGAAGAACAAACTAAAGGAGTTTCAGGTGAGGTATGTTATGCAAGACAGTGTCACCCTTCAGAAGTTGGTGAGGCTGAGTGGGCGAAAAACCTTCTAGGTAAGGATATGGTTTTTTACCAAATAAATTCAAGTACAACCTCCAGTTTCCTCTGTGCACTTAGCTCTGTAGTGTCTTTAACATGATAGAGTTATTTATGCGAAAATGATGTTGAACCCCATAGCTGTGATATTGTAGTTTTTATTTATTTATTTATTTATTTTTTCTGTTGGTGAGAGTGCATCTCGTGAAATATAGGCACTTTTAGATATATTTTTTTTCTCATTTAAAGTTGAAAGGGAGAGCTTTGTCATGTTGAGCCATCAGCCTTGATCTCAAAGAGCTCAGGGATATCCCCAGTTCACCTCTACGAGACAAGTTTATGCTTGTTATTTTATTTCTTTTTCTTTCTTGGGTTCTTTCTTTTTCTCAAGGTCCTCACCGCTCTGATCTATGGGCATTCCTCATAGAACAAGTTTGGATTCAACATCCTAAGTGTGTGGTGAACAAGAGACATTCTACTAACAAAAATGAAAGTGAGACCAAGGATAAGAAATACATATCAGAGACACTCCTAATAGAAAAAGCATGTTAAGGAGTTCATGCAACAACAAATCTGAAGCCGAAAATGTTCTTTCCGTAGTCTTCCTAGAGAGTTTAGCCAACAGGTGAGTACTGAAAAACAGATGATCAGCTCCCAACAGTAGAAACAAGCCAATCGACCATACCTGTGCATCACTCAATCAATTTCGAGCGGCTGACATCTCATCCAGAAAAAAAATAGATTTACTTCACAACTTATCTTTAGCTAAAATACAAATTTCTATAACGTTGCCCAAGGTTCAACTAACACTTGTGAAACTCGGTTTTGAGTGAGCAAACATGACGTTAACAACAAAAGATTCTCCTTTGGGGCGAGCAAAAAAAAACTCCCCTCCGACACGCGCAAATAGAAGAAAAAAAGATTTCGATCAGGGGTGAGCAAACACAAACTCCTCTTTGTGGAAAGAAAAAAAAACTCCCTTTTGGGGTGAGAAAAAAAAAGGAATCTCTCATATGAGAGCAAACGAAAGATTCCCCTCCGAGGGCGAATAAGAAGAAAAAAATTCTGGAATGAGCGAGCAAAGAATGATCGGACCTAACAAATGGATGGACAAAAAATAAGACTCAAGTTGGATGATATCACGATCGATAATTTTCGCAAGAGCAGAATCGGGAGTCAACATAGACAAGCACAACAACATAAGCGAGTACCTTTACATAACATCGACCAAAAATTCGATTCAGATAAAAATGCTTCTAAGTCGATGAGATAATGTAAAAATTACTAGAACATCGTGCACAAAACGCCTTAAGAGGAGTATCCTCATTGATTCATGCAATTATATTTTTTGCTTTAAAATTTCTTTAATTCTTATTGCAGCTCTCACTATAAAGTCAAAAATGATATGTAATCTTGAGGCTATCTAACATTCTATATAAAAAGAAAGATAACAAAAATGTGTCAAAAATCGACCATAACCAAAAAAATGCACCATAGAGACCTGCGACTCTCTTATTAAAGCGCAGATTATAAAAAATACCATAAAGATCCATAACTCCTTTATTAAAATGAGACATTAGTAAAAATATAATAACGACTTTTAACTCTCTCATTAAAGTAGGGAAAAAAATGAAATTTCAAACTTGATCATTCATTCTCCTATAAATAGGGACTCCGTAACATCTAAAATGAGAGATATTATATCTTGATTTTTCTTATGTAGGGAGAAACCTATGAGTTTCTGAATGTAACTACAATTATATATATATAAAATAAAGTCAAAGAGCTTAGGATATCCTAATTTGCACCTACGAGTGTCATTTTATTTTTTTCATTCCCTTTCTTTTTCTATCACAAAATTTCTATGGCTCGGATTCTTAAGCATCACTTGCAGGTTAATGGTCCTTTTGGGTCAGCTTATAAATACGGGCGACGTTTTCAAAACGCTGCTGTATCATTTGATTCGGGCGTTTCACTAGTTTATTCCAAACTGTATTTCAGATTTTGTACTAAATGCAAACCTTGAAGTGACCCCGCGTGCCGCGCTTTACAGGATAAAACAAAAGCTGCCCTGAAAGGAATCTAAATTTGTGTTCAACAATATTGCAGCTTCCCAAAACCGGGCCACGGGGACGATAAATTTCGCTCGGAGTGCGGAGGGGTGGTCACTTCCGGTTCCAGCCCATCGGCCAGTGCAGCTAAAGGGATAACCGGTGATGAAGCCATATAGGGTTTCACAGAGGTGGACTCTTTTCTCCCACCATCTCTTCAAAGGCCACAGGGTTCAGTCCCATTATTTGCGCATCGACAATCTAGCCAGGAAACTCCATTCGGCTCGGTCCTCCATAGGTGGCGGTGGCAATGGCAATGGCGAAGGTCATTCCGTCTGCTTTGTTACATAATTCTCTGCATTTGATCTCCGGAATATGTCCTCTTTTAATGTTCTTTATCCGGTTTTCTTTTCCTGCTTAGTCTTTTCTAGGTCGAAAGTTTNCCCATTATTTGCGCATCGACAATCTAGCCAGGAAACTCCATTCGGCTCGGTCCTCCATAGGTGGCGGTGGCAGTGGCAATGGCAATGGCGAAGGTTATTCCGTCTGATTTGTTACATAATTTTCTGCATTTGATCTCCGGAATATGTCCTCTTTTAATGTTCTTTATCCGGTTTTCTTTTCCTGTTTAGTCTTTTCTAGGTCGAAAGTTTTTTGATTTAGGGTATACGATAGATTACTTTGATCTGGGATTAGGGCGTCGTTTTTGGTAATTGTTTAATCGGAAATTTCTACTGATTATCTTCACTGGGGACAAATCACTGTGCTATGTTATGCTACCACTGGTTGTACTGATTGCAATGTCGTTATAATAGCGAGCCTTGAATGACGATTTCTGTTGTGATTTCAGGGAACTTTTTTCTGGTGCCGGGTGCTACGGTGGCAACTCTTCTTATGCTTGGTTTTCTTCATGCTCGCCGCCTCTACGAAGACAAGAAGGCACGCTAAGTTCTTTATCATTGTGGAATGTGGAGTAGTGTACTTTTTCATAACGATAACTCTCTGTTCTATAACTACCGTGCTTTAAATTAATACACTTTTACAAAGGTTTTGGTGCTTGCTTGAAGTTTTTTTCGTTAGCTGTAAAACTGTTCGTTTTGTCTTCTTTTACATGACCTTGTGCGAATTTAAACATGAAGGGACTAAATGACTGGCTAGTTATTTACTCTACCAAAAACCCTCCTACAGTACTCTTCTACCTAGTTTTCTACCCACAATTTGTTCATCCATTGTGGGGTCTCTCTCTCCCCACAATCCTCACCCGAACCCATTTAATGCTGATAAAGGAAAACATAGGAAAAAGATTGTGAAGAAGTAGATGATTGAAGAGGAAGGATGGAATGCCCTAACTTGATAGATATTGAGGGGTGAAGGAGACAACTCACATCATGAGACATCTATCTACCTTTTGGTACTAATCTTCATTACATTCACAAATAACGGAAAAAAGTTAATGGGGAAAATGGGCTTGATTAAAGAGGCTTCGAGGCTCATTATTTTACTTCAATAGTTTCATAAAAATAACCCTAGTTTCTTTCACATTAATAAACTAAGGGGTATAATTGAATTATACACCTTGCATCATTTTTAGCATAAAAAATAGTGGAAGTTATATAGAACAATTAAGTTGTTGTAATTTAATAACTTATACAACAAAACATAACATACAATGAATTAAACTTTTATCATCTTAATTGTCATGATATTTTGACCATTTTATGCATTATTACTTTTTTCGAGTCAATGAAGAGCTCTTTTGCTGAATATATTGGTGGCTTTGGAGTTGGAAGTGGTTTCTTTGTGATGTGAAACTCTTTGGAATTTTCTTTCATGAAATTCTTTTTGTTATGAGCTTTTAATTTGTCGCGACTCGGCTTAAGAGTTTGTATTTTCATGGTGGGAATGGACGATCAAAAGTTAGTGTTATGTTAGTCTAACAATTAGAATAATAATAATAATAATAAAATTTTTTTCAATCACTAAAGAACCACTAACCACAAAATGTCATAAACATCATGGAAACCAAAAAGCAAAGACAATATGGCTACAACAATTATTTCAATAAAAAAAAATTAACGTAAGATAAAATTGTTTAAAGATATATGCTTTTATTTGCTTATTTTTTCTATAAACATATTTTCTTATGCCAGTCATTTTAATATAACAAATTTTTTTGGGATAAATATCTAAATAATAGATTACTTTTTACAACAATTTTGTGAATAATTATAGCTCTACTGATAATTATGACACACCAAGAGGGGGTGTATTAAAAATATTTAAGATTTAATTTTTTGATTTTTATCTCTCTCTCACACACACAGATATATATATATATATATATATATATATATATATATATATATATATATATATATATATATA
>JXCR01141849.1:9594-61060 GCA_002079205.1 Phalaenopsis hybrid cultivar | reverse complement strand
CCCCAAATCAATGAAAGCAAGCTTGTCTATTCCAAATCTCAACATGGTATTAGAGCCTAACGCTAGATCCAACAACCCCTGAGCTTCTCTTCTGGTTCCTGCAGCCGCCACCTCCACCTATTTCTCCTAGCGGACGACCTCCTCTGATGGGTCCAACGAACTGCAGGAAACCTGTGGTTCGAGCAGCCGCCGACAAGTTTCCTGTTCCCTGCAATTATTTTCAATTTTAGATGAAAACTAACCTTAGATTTCTGTCTGTCAGGTTCCTGTCCATCTGCAATCTCCTTATAGTCTATTGTTTTTTAATTCCAGAAGGAATCTCCCTCCCTATTACCTGTAGGTTTTTGTCCGTCTCATTAAAGGGTCCCTGTAGTTTGCCGTTATTCTTTGAAGGTTCCCTGTTGTCATGTTGTGGATTCCTACAGGAATAATTCCTGCTGCCGCTGTTCTAATATACTGGATGAATCATTGAAGGTTTCCAGATTTCTTCTGCTGCCACTGTTCTAAAGGAAGAATTCCTGCAGTTGTCTTGCTACTTGAATTCCTACAAGGTGTATCCATTTGTTGTGATTCTACCGAAATTCATCGATGACTCAGAACCCGAATAACATATCCTTTGACACAGTCAAAATTATGGCTGATTCTTTCAATGAATCATCTTCAGAAGGCATTCTTGACTTCACTGGAGGATTGACTCCAACCTCCGCTCCGTTGCAGGCCTGAGGACTGGAAGCCAACATGAATTTCTTGATCACAACTCATAATTTGAATGACAGTATCTTCCTCAATGATCCCAAGCAGTGTCCTTGTTCGTCAAAGGACGTGTGGAGTTCAGTCATCTCACAGGTATGATTCGCGAGCCTCCAAAGACTGACCTAACATATAAAACTTAGGAAGGGGAGAGCTCCATAGTCATGTTATGACCGATCAACTTCATTGAGACTTCAATTGGTCGTTCGTACATGTTACTCTCTTCAGCTAATGCTCTCTGGACTGCTGTTCATGATACCTACTCGGTTGTAGGATATTCTGACCAACTCCATGAGTTTTCTAAGAAAATTTGGGAAGCAAAACAAGGGTCAAAAGTCGTGACGTAATATTATAATGACCTGGTTGTATTATGAATGAAATGTGATTTGTATTAAGACTTCACGTGGGAGTTTCCGACCGACTTATCCCTCTTTCAGAAGATCGTAGAAAAGGATTGTATGTACCAATTCCTTTCTGGCCTTAATAATGACTTTGACAAAGTACAGGGTCGTATTCTTGGTTAGGATCCTGTTCTATTTGCTCAAGCTGCTGTTATCAAATTCATTGGGAAGAAAGCAAGAGACTTCTCATGCTCGACACTACTATTCCTTCAGTTAAGTCGTCAGCCTTGATCTTAGATAGTGCTTAACCCTCATCTATGCATCCTTGGACCGATCGCCCCACATGTGATTAATGTCACAAACCCAATCATGCTCGAGACAAGTGTTGGAAATTTCACGGCATGTCGACGTACAAACCTTCGACCAAATCCTTTGTTACCTAGGGACTCACGGTGATGGTCAAACCAGGCACGACTCAATCAACCTCTACCCGAAACATCCCATAATCCTCCAAATCCTTAAAAAATTTAGATGGAGCAATTAATCAAGTTTCTTGGAGCTAATCAAGTCTCTGCGGGTCCATTGACCTCCCATGTTCAGCAAGGTACTCTTCCTATTCCTTCAGTTTATTCCTCCTATAGTCCATGAATTATTGATTTAAGATCACATGATTGGTTGCTCGCAAGCTTTCTCAACTTACTATTCGTACTTTGGAAAACTATACTATCAGAATTGTCGATGGATCCTGTAGCTTCATTTATGATAAATGGTCGATTATACCAACGACTGATCAAACTTTAAAGTCTGTTTTATATGTTCCACGACTGCAATGTAACTTATTATCAGCTAACAAGTTGACAAGTATTATCGATTGCGTTGCTAATTTCTCGTTTAATGGTTGTGTTTTCAGGATCATCGTTCGGGAAGGATGATTGGAACTGTTAAGAGGGTAGCTGGACTCTACTACTTCCAAGAGGAAACGACATTCAAAAGTTGTTGTTTATCTGGAGTCATTAAGTGTCACATTATGTTATTACATTGTCGTTTAAAATATCCTAGTTTTCAATATTTGAAAAATGCCTATGATGTTTTTTAATAAAATTTTTTCTAATTTCAATTGTGAGACTTGTCAGTTAGCCAAACATCACCAGGTCCATTACCCACCTCACGCTTACACACCTTCTCATTTCTCCCTCATTCACAGGATATGAGGCCTTCTCTCACTCATAGCGACACCAATAAATGATTTTTCTAGACCTTAATTGAGGATCACATTTGAATGACGTGGGTCTATATTTTAAAAAACAAATCGAAAATTGATGTGACCTTCCAGAACTTCTACTCCTTTGTCATAACTCAATTAAAATCTCTTATTCAGGTCATTCATACCAGCAATGGCCGTGAGTTTCAAACTATTTTGAATGAATTCTTGTTAAGTAAAGATATCCTCCACCATAGTTCTTGCGTGAATACTCAACAAAATGGGGTTGCCGAGAGAAAAATCCATCTTTCCTCTTTATTGTTTGCTCCATTATATTTCAATCAAATGTCTTGAAACATTTTTGAAATGATGCCGTTCTAACTGCCACCTATCTCCTAAATAACCTCCTTCCAAAATTCTAAATTTTGAACCCCCTTAACTGTCCTGATGTCATGCTTCCTTGCCAATCGGGTCTTCTCCACTTTAGATCCCAAAATTTTTTGGAGCCACTGCCTTTGTTGGTAACACTGCCCTTATTCAGAGTAAATTTAATTCAATATTCATAAAATGTATCTTACTTGGATACTCCACAACTCAAAAGGGGTATCGATGCCTTAATTCAACCACAAGCAAAATCTATGTGAATGCCGACGTCTTCTTCTTTGATAATCTTCCCTATTTTTCTAGCTCGATTTCTAGTGAGGAGGAGCTTGAGTTCCTTGACACTGTCCCTTATCCTACTCCTATGGATAGTCCTCTAATTGTTCCCATCACTAAGGAGTCCCCTGTCCCATTGAGGGAAAATATTTGCGTACATAAGACGTACGCATCGCTACGTACGTCAGGGGTTATTTAGGGGGTACAAGGGGGTTATATTCGGGTTATACCCCCTGTAACCTTCGTGTAACTCCCTTATAACCTCCGTGTAACTTATTTGTACTCATGAAATTATATAAGCGCGGAACTCATTTGTAAGTTACAAGAAGTTTACAAAGAGATTACAAGGGGGTTACATCAGGGTATAACCCCGATATAACCCCCCAGTACCCCCTGAATAACCCCTGGACGTACGCAACGCTGCGTACGTTTTATGTACGCAAATATTTTCCCCCATTGAGTGCACTATTTATTGCTCAAACGATCCGTGTCTACACTCGGCGCACCCATCTCAATGCTCTAACTCAGGAGCTCGCTACCTTAGAGGACATTGACTCCACTCGGGGCAACATCCTCAATATAACCCCTCATTCGAATGAGGAGGTGAATTCTTTAAGTATGGTACACAATCATACATGCTCTCTCTATTTTATTACAAAATATGTGTCTTTCCACAGTTTTTCGCCGACCTATAGAACATTTGCCATTGCCCTGACGGACCATTAGATCCCTGCTACTATTGAGGTTGCTCTTATTGATCCAACCTAGAAAATGGCATTAATGGAGGAGTTGAATGTCTTTTAGGGAACCATACGTGGGACGTCGTGGACCTTCCTCGGGATAAGAAAGCTGATGAGCGCTAATAGATTTTATCAGCAGGTTCAACTTTGACAGATCATTTGAACGCAACACGACAAGATTGGTTGCTAAAGGATACTCACAAACCTTCGGAGTTGACTATGATGCGTTATTTGCTCCAGTGACTATGTTAAATACTATTTGGGCTCTATTATCACTTGCGGTAAATATGGATTGATCTTTATTCCATCTAGATGTCAAGAATGCATTCTTGAATGATGAGCCGAGAGAAGAAGTATACATGTCTTTTCTTCCGGGTTTTGATTGTACTTCCTCTAGAGAACAAGTGTGCATGCTAAAAAAGTCTTTTTATGGGCTAAAGAAGTCCCCAAGGGTTTGGTTTGACATGTTCACGAAGGTGGTCACGGGCCATGATTTTACTCGGGCTCAATCTTTCACACTTTTCTTCCGACACTCCTTCAAGGTAGCTATTCTTATTGTTTATGTTGACGATATTGTTCTTGCAGGTAACGATCTTCCAACATTAGTCCTTAAATGACATTCTTTCTTCGTCCTTCGAGCTGAAAGATTTGGGATCTCTCCAGTATTTATTAGACATGGAAGTGTCCCGATCCTCTCAAGAAATTTGCTTGTCTCTGCGCAAATATGTGATTGATCTTCTGACAGAGAACAATCTTCTTCTGTGCAAACCTGTTATTGTTCCTATTAATCACGAGGAAAAATAATCCGACATTATCAATATTGTTTCTGCCAACAAAACTCATTGCAAGTGCCTTGTGGGAAAACTCATCTACCTGGCTTATACTCGCCCCGACATATGCCGCGCAGTTGGAATAATGAGTCAATTCATGCATGGGCACCACCTTCAAGCTGTTCATCTGGTTCTTCACTCCTTAAAAGATACACCGACTTATGTTTGTTCTTTTTTCACCACACCCCTCGGTTTATTGCTGTTTATATAAATGCTGATTAGACTAAATCAGTTCATGATTGACGTTCCATCTCGGGCTATTGCTCATTTGTATGGAGTAAGTTGTGGAAAAATAAAAATAGTCAGTAGTCGCTCGAAGCAGTGCTGAAGATGAATTTTGATTCATGTCCTTAGGAATCTGTTAAGCTCTTTGGTTACACATCATGCTTCGTGAACTTTGTATGTCAACCTATGTCCCACTGCAACTATTCTGTGATAATAAGACCAACATCAGCATTGCGCATAACCCAGTCCAGCATGATCGTACCAAATATGTGTAGATTGACAAATACTTCATTAAGGAAAAGATCTAGTACGGGGATATTTATGTTCCATATCTGCCATACAGTGGTCAACTAGCAGATATTCTCGCCAAGAATTTACCTCACCCTTTATTCAATGACTCAAATCCAAGTTGAACATGATTGACATCTATGCTTCAACTTCAGAGAGCATTAGATTATAACGGCTTATGTCATTATTACTTATTATTTGATTTTATTCTCTGATTATGTATTTTCTTTTTTATTTTCTTCTGTTTTATGCTTTTTTTCTAGCTATTTTATTCTATTTTTGTTGTTTTACATTATTATGCCTATTGTAATTGGGTTTAAATAGCCCTTATCCTATCAATGAAAGTAAGCCGGTCTATTCTAAATCTCAACGCTGCTAAACATTGTAGTCAAAGAGGGGATTAAGACATTCCTTAAATTCTTAGGTTGATTACCCTTGTATTTCTTATGATTTTTAATATGATTTTCTAAATAAACAAGCACTTTGTAGCCCTAAACTAAACCATTATAAACAAATAAAATTTTTTATCAGTTTTAATTAATTTGAAGTTGACTTTTGGGGCAATCTTCTCCTTGGAATTTCTTAAGAATAAAATTATTGATCGACTTCAATTAATTTGAAGTTGGCTTTTGTGCCATTATTCTCCCTGAACGGTCTTATGTGAGAGTTTAAAAATTCATCATGATTGCTTGAAGTTTCTTTGGTGAGGACTTCAGCTATCTTCAGTAGGTTAGTATTATATTTTTTCTTTTCTCCACCTCTTGGTGCCATTATTCTCCCTGAACGGTCTTATGTGAGAGTTTAAAAATTCATCATGATTGCTTGAAGTTTCTTTGGTGAGGACTTCAAGCTATCTTCAGTAGGTTAGTCTTATATTTTTTCTTTTCTCATCCTCTTGCTCTTTGCCAACCTAGATCTCTAGCTTTAGCGAAGCCCAGCACCCTATAATTCCGAGCCACCATCATCCACATAACTCTACAAATCTATCCTACTTAAGAATCCCACCACTGTTCTACAACTTATATAGGAAAATTATTAGATTGGCTAGTGCTATATCCTGAAAGTGCAAATATCAGGAGATATGTTCTTATTACGTTTCTATATCCACTTAATTGAGGACATCCCCAATTTATGCTTCATATTGTGTTAATCATGCATGCCTATTAATTGGCAATTGATCCGAGTCAATTCACATGAATGAGTTTCTTTTTCAACATAGTTTTAAATTAAGGTCTTTTTGAGTTCTTTCCCTCTTGTCACACTTTTAAATCCTAGTTGCCACTTCCTTTTTCTCTGTCTCACACACCACCCCAGAACTTTTATGTAACCCCGCACACCTAACATCTTGCTTGTGAATCACTTTGCTTACCTGTTTCCATAGCCCACAAAAGTCTCCTGGCATAGCTTTGCCCACTCGCTTGCACTTCGGTGCATCATGCTGACTCGCTTGACATATAAGCTCGCTCGTTGTGCTTAATTGAGACTTGTTGCGATCGAGCACTCGATTCTGACTTGTCAGATTTGCCTATGCTCGCCACACTAGATTGAGTGTTGATTTTGCAAAACTTTTTTCATTATGCCTTCGCATTCTTGCGGTGTTCGCTTCATGCACTTGCTACAGCTCGACCAAACCTTTATGGCTTAAAAATCCATGACTATTGGTTTAAGTTGACTTTAAGGTTCTCCTCTCTTTTCCAAACAATATTACGGCTTCTCACTCTTATCTCAATGAGTCAATCCCCTCAACTATTGATGCCAACATCAAACTTAATGGTATTAATTGTCTCCTGGCCTTGCGGGCCTTTTGCTTCTTAGGTCACTGCCCATGAAAAAATTCAATCACTTCTATCTCTCCTTTAGAAAACACTGACATCATAAAGTTATCAAAATGTCAAGCTTTTGATTATGGCATTTTCACTTGTTACTCAATAGTTTAGAACTTTTCGTTGCCTTAACTGTCATATTTCAAGCTTCTGAAAAGACACAAGGTTATTTGCTCGCATACTTTCAAATGAATAACATCTCTTCACTCTTTTTTTCTTTTGAGATATTTTTTCTTCAATAATGTGATCTAAAAATCTACGAATACTATGGCACCTTCCTAAAAAATGGAATGATTTTACGTCAACGCCATCTCTTCATAGCTGATTAAAATATCTGGCAAAAGTAGACTGAATATTTCTCTGTAAAATTTCTATTTGTCCTCCATTGACTTGGCCGCTAATTCTTAGGGTAGTCAGGAAATCATTGATGTATTAGCCATGTTGGTGGCAGCTGGGGGTTATGATTTGAATAGTTATTCGGCTTGCTTTCATTGTAGTCAGAAAATGGAACGATGCTCTTCAGGATATTGTCTTTTATTGGGATAAAATGTCATAGTTTTGTAGGGCAAGAATTAACCTATTGTATTAGGATCCAATGCTGAAATTGAATTCAGGGCAACTGTTTAAAGAATCTGCGAGTTTTTATGGATCAAGATCAAATCGGACAATGTAAAGGTCAAGTGAAATAACTATTGAAGATGTGCTGTGAAAATAATTCTGTAATCAATATTACACACAGTCCAATATAATATGCTCGCACCTAACTTGTGGAAGTTCATAAACACTTCCGAAAGGAGAATCAGGAAAGTGGACTGATCTTCACTTGTGCCAACATGTAATCAATTAGTTGACATATTTATCAAAGGACTTAGAATAATTGTTCCACGGCTTAAAATTGCACAATTTGAGGCCCGCCTCAACACAATTCTTGAAGAAAACACTTTAAAGTGTATGCTTCGAGCAGGGGTGAGGCGTGTTCCTCACATGGATTGAGGCATGCCTCAAGATGCATATTGCTTCAATTCTGTCGAGGTGTGCACCTCTCGTGCTTGGATTTATTATTATTATTATTATTATTATTTTTATTTCATATCTTAGACGGTTCAAACACAAATCAAGCCCCCACCCTCACATGCAAGTGCTCCCTTCTCCCCTGTTGGGCATCTAACATCGCGACTTGTTACTTTTGCCACCGGTGCCACCACCATCTCTCACATCTTCAACTTTTACCATCGTCGCTGCTGTTTCTTGCTGCTTCTGGTGCAATAACTGCTTGCTTCTTTTGCTAGTTCCATCTGTTAATCTTACTATTGTTGTCATCGCCGTTGTCACCTGTAGTTTTGTGTGTTGATTATTTATTATATTCTTATTTAGACCTATGGATGTTATTATATTGGTTGGATAATAAGAGTGAGAGAAGTCTATTATGGTAAATATATTTTAAAATATTTACTTTGATATTTTCTGTTACTTTCATTTCATGATTTATGTTAGTTTGATGAGTTGATGTTTACNATTGGTTGGATAATAAGAGTGAGAGAAGTCTATTATGGTAAATATATTTTAAAATATTTACTTTGATATTTTTTGTTACTTTCATTTCATGATTTATGTTAGTTTGATGAGTTGATGTTTATATTATATTTTTGTTTTGTGCAGATTATTACATGATATTTTGGAGCTTCTACAAATTATTATTTTATATAAACACATTTTGCCACTTTTTATTATGCTAGAATGTTAATATATATATATATATATATATATTTATTTATATATATATATAAAAGTTATGATGTGAATATATTATTTTTTCTCTTTATTTTGGTTTATGCAATTTTCAAACTGTGATGCTTACGTCTTATACACGTCATGGCTTATGCCTCATCTCATGAACCGAAAATGTCTCAATATCTAATTGCATAATTTTAAACATTGAACTGACCTATACTATCTAGTTTTAGCGGGAGCGTTGAAGCCAATAGGACTTGTTGCTACTTTTCCCCCACACGTTTCATTTTTATCCAATCAAAGGCCGAGCCTCTGGTGTACATGAATTAAGATTTTGACACTTAGATTAAAAGTCCNAATATCTAATTGCATAATTTTAAACATTGAACTGACCTATACTATCTAGTTTTAGCGGGAGCGTTGAAGCCAGCAGGACTTGTTGCTACTTTTCCCTACACGTTTCATTTTTATCCAATCAAAGGCCGAGCCTCCGGTGTACATGAATTAAGATTTTGACACTTAGATTAAAAGTCCTTTGTAGCCTTTGGTTTACTTTCTCGTGGACCCTATGGCAGTTGGCCTTTATGGGAGGATTAATTCCCACATAATTTTTTGTATTGACTAATTTGCTTTGATTTTTTTTAAAAAACTTTTAGACATGCCTATATAAATCCCCACCCTTTCTACAAATAAAAAACAACAAGGACTCCTAGTACTTTGTACTTTTTTGTAATAAACATTGCATGTAATGTATGCGACTTATTGATCAGTAATGGATAAATTTGCCTAATAAGAAATTGGTGTACTTTCAATAGGAAATTTGGAATAAAAAGTGATTTTGCATGTTTTAATTATGTTTTTTCTGTTGTTCAAATTGGCATCCTTACAATTATTAGTATGCGCCGTTCTAACAGGTTTCTAATGTATTCATAGTCCAAGTTTAATTGGCTATTTTATATTTATGGTACATAGTTTATATTCTATTGCTTTTTTTATATTTATTGCTCATTTACTGCACGCTATATTTTTAATTTCTGGTTTATCAATAAATTACTGTCTAATATATAGTGTCCAGAGTCTTAAGCTTTATCATCTGCTGAGTTGGAAGTGTCCTTTTCTGAATTTTTTTAAGTTGGGATTAATTTCAGGACATTCCGGTACGGCTTCGTCCTTCCATCTATAAAGCTTGGGCACGGGCATTTCATGCAGGTTTTTTTTCCTTCTATTTCCAGTGCACACATATTTTGTTTTAATTTGACTTTAAAAGTTCCTCATAAACTTGCTATTTTACTATTTTGTATGAACATATGTTTTGTGATGATGTTTTGGATATGCAGATGCAGGGTCTTTACTTATTTTGAGATGGTAATTTTCATTGAACTTTCTTATCGAGTAAGTAGAACATGATTTTCTGTTGCTAAGTTTGTTTCGGAATATTTGGCTGTATATCTTATAAAATACAACAATTGACATTTTTTCTCTATGTTTTTGTGGTTGGCTTATTTATATTGTTTAAGGAGAAAGTATTCTAGTACATTGCTAAAGATTAATCAATGTGTAATATTTGAAATCTACACAGATCTGCAAAATTGGCGTTGTATGTATAAAGAATGTTAAACTTATAAAGTTGCGGACAATTAACATAGCTGAACTTACCATCTATCTTTTTTGATCCACATTTTCCAACTACTTGTTTTTGGCTCTATGAGTTATACTTCACCCAATAGTATTATTGTTGAAAGATCTCGAAAATAATTAAGATTATATTCCATATTTATTATACTCTATATTTAGAGGGTTATGAATTCTATGAGTGATCTTAGTAATCACTATTTATTTTCTCCTTAATTAGGGAGATTAGTTGCCTCTTATATTTGCTATTATTCTTTTCCCCGTCTACTGTATCTTACTTTTATTGCTTTCCTTACCAGTAAATCCTGTAATGAGTATTTATACCCCTCTTTGCATCAATAAAAATAAGCCCTCTTATACTTCGTCATGGTATCAGAGCGTCCGATCCGCAGGGGCGTCTTCCTCTGAGCAAGATCGCTAAACCCTAGAGCTTGCGGCGGCTACAATAGCGTCCGATCTACAACGGCGTCTTCCTCTGAGCAAGATCGCTAAACACTATAGCTTGCAGTGGTGATCGATATAACTTGTAGTCGGGATCGTGATCGGCGGAGAGACCCGAAACTCCGCCTTTCCTTTCTTATGCTTCTTCGTCACGAAGCAACTGCGACCAGAGCTCGCTGGGAAGGCAACGAGAGGATCACGTTTCGCTGGCAAGGATCGCGCGCGTGGTGGATGAAGCGATTTCGCATCTCAAAGTCCCTTCGGCGACGATGGTGGCAATCTTTTGCTTTGGTGGGCGAATCTCGGGATCCTACTGCACGCTCCGTTCTTCATTTCTAAAATGTCTGAAGTCACGTCTAGGACAAGCCAGCCTCTTCAGCCATCTCAGTTCGAACCTCAGAGAAATACATCTGAAAACCATCTCATTCAGATCACTACAATCTGACTAAATAGTGATAATTTTCTTCGATGGTCACAATGTGCTCACATGTATCTCCGGTGATACTAAGCAGCCTGACGTGATTGACATAACTTATGTCATTTGGGGTGCAGAAAACTCAATGGTAATGACATGGTCGGTCAATTCTATGACTGAAGAGAAACGCAAATTATCTGTGTTACTCTACAACCAATGAATTATGAGTCAATGTTTCAGAAATGTACTATGATCTTGGAAATTAATCCCAAGTTTACGAGTTGACTCTACGACTTAGGGAAATTTGCCAAGGTGAGGATACTGTGACAAAATGTTTCAATTCTCTTAAGCGGATTTGGCAGGACTTGGACTTATTCAACGATCATGAGTGAAAATTAAACGATGGTTGCAACAAGTACAAGAAGATGGTGGATACTGACCAAAATTTCAAATTTCTTGCAAGTCTATACGTTGAACATGATGAGGTCCATGGCCGAATAATTGGAAGAAATCCTCTGCCTCCAATTGGCGAAGTTTTTGCGGAGGTAAGAAGAGAAGAGATTCGGAGACATGTGATGTTGGGGAAGAAAACTGCAGGTTCAACCATGTCCGTGGAAGGATCAACGCTCGCTATTCCGGAAGCTCAAGTAAGCAGGAAAAATTCTCACAATCAGCGTGTAAAAGACAAAAAACAACCTGCAATGTAACTGTGGAAAACTACGTCATACTTACAAAAAATGCTGGAAGTTGCATGGTAAACCACCTAATGGTAAGAGAAAAAAATTGGTGAACATAACACACCTGCAACAAATGAGGTTGAGTCATCCCAAATTTCTAAAGAGCAATTAATTCATCTTCTTAAACTGCTGAAATCTTGCTCATCATCTAATGCTCCTATCAGTTCTATAGCACAAATATGTAGTAATCCATTGGCTTTATCTTTTCTAGGAAGTACCACTCCTTGGATCATTGATTCAGGAGCATCTGATCATATGACAAGTTGTTGTCAATTATTTGATTCGTATTATCCATGTTCCAGTTCCGAAAAAATTAGAATAGTTGATGGCAATTATTCTCCTATCGCAAGAAAATGAAATATTAAAATTTTTAAAAAAATCTCTTTGAAATCTGTCTTACATGTTCCAAAACCTTCATGTAATCTTCTTTCTGTTACAAATATTCTAAAGATTCTGATTATTTCATTATTTTTTCTCCTTCAAATTGTGTTTTTCAGGACCAAAACTTGTGGAAGATTATTGAAACTGCTAGAGAAATAAATGGGTTGTACTACTATGATGGAACTGATTCTGCGAATAAATAACTCATGAATTAGGTAGTACAGGTTCAAACTTTGACTATGATCAAGTTATGTTATGAAATGGAAGATTAGGACATTCTAGCTTTCCATATCTCAAATCTTTATTTACTAAACTATTTAAAAATATTGATTGTTCAAAATTTTACCGTGAGATGTCAAAATTTATCTAAAAATCATCGTGCTTCGTTTCCAATAAAAACATATTCTTCTTCAAAACTA
Organism: Phalaenopsis hybrid cultivar; assembly: GCA_002079205.1. NCBI lineage: Eukaryota > Viridiplantae > Streptophyta > Magnoliopsida > Asparagales > Orchidaceae > Phalaenopsis > Phalaenopsis hybrid cultivar. The sequence continues at coordinate 48,449 of JXCR01141849.1, read as the reverse complement.
TTTTATTTGTTGCATAGTGATGTTTGGGTCCATCCAAAATTAACACACTTTCTAGAAAAAAAATGGTTTGTAACATTTTTTGATGATCACACACGAGCTTGCTCGGTTTATTTATTGGAAAAAAAATCTGAAGTTGAATAGCGATTTAAAGATTTTTTCCACATGATTGAAAATCAATTTCAAACAAAAATTGACATTCTAAGAACGGATAATGAAACAAAATATTTCAACAAATATTTGAGAACATTTATTTTGGAAAAAAATGTATTCTGCATTAATCCACTTGTTGTGACACACCACAACAAAATTGTATTGCTGAAAGGAAAAATAGACATTTGTTTGAAGTTACTCTGACACTCATGTTTTCCATGAATGTTCCTAAATATCATTGGGGTAATGCACTTCTTATCTCCTGTTATTTAATAAACAGAATGTTATCTCGAGTTCTGAAATTTAAAATAACTTTACAAGTTTTAAAAAATTATTTTTCCACATCTAAGATAACAACTGATCTCCCTTTAAAGGCTTTTGAATGTGTTTTTCATGTGCATGTCCCAAATGTGTTTCACTCAAAACTTGATCCTAAAGATGAAAAATGTGTTTTATTGGGTATGCTTTCAATAAATGTGGGTACTAATATTTCAATCCTGTCACAAAGAAAGTTTTTGAGAGCATGGATGTCAAGTTTGTTGAGGATCACTCTTTTTTCCAAAATAATTTTCTTCAGGGGGAGAACTTAGTTGAAGAAAATAATTTTTGGGAACTTTAACCATTTCTTTAACTAATTCTGATATGAAAACCAAAGTTAACACTACTAATCCTATTTTGCCAGATGTTACCTTATCAGAGACAGGGAGACAAGTATTTCCAACAAGTCATAATCTAGTGGATCATAATCCTCAACATGAGTTGCAGGTTTATACTAGGAAGAAATTTCATAAAGTTACTACGACCCCAGTTATTTCCTCAGCAGATGTTCAATCACTTTTGCCGAATAATGATCCTACAACTCAGATTAACCTTCCCTCTACTTCCACTTCTTCTGATCTGGATCTTCCAGTTGCTTTCGGAAAAAGTATCCGAACAGGCACAAAACATCTTATCACACAATAATTATCATATGAAAAACTATCAAAAAATCATAGAGCATTTGTCTTTAGGATTTCTAATATGCTTGTTCAAAGAACTTTTCAGAAAGCATTATGTGAACCGAGTTGGAGATTAGCTGTGATGGAAGAAATAAATGCTCTTAAAAGAAATAATCCCTTGACAATCATTGAACTACCTAAAGAAAAAAAGACGGTTGGGTGCAAATGGGTGTTCGCGATGAATTTTAAAGCTAATGGAAGTGTGGAGAGATTCAAAGCGAAACTAGTAGGAAAATGATTTACTCAAACTCATGGTATTGATTACCAAGAGACGTTGGCTCCTGTTGCTAAAATTAACTCTATTAGACTATTTCTTTCTCTTGCAGTTAACTTCAACTGGCCACTTCATCAATTTGATGCAAAGAATGCGTTTTTGAATGGAGAATTGCGAGAAGAAGTATATATGGACCTGCCACCCGGATTTGAAGAAAAATTTGAAAAAAGTTAAGTGTGCAAATTAAATAAATCTCTGTATGGGTTAAAACAGTCTCTTATAGCTTGGTTTGAGCGTTTTAGTGATGTTATCAAGAGACATGAATTCTCTCAAAGCCAAGCCGATTACACTCTCTTTTTCAAATATTCCATCAATGTTAAAGTAGCTATTGTGATTGTATGTGTAGATGACATAATCATGACAGGTGATGATTCTCTGGAGATTAGCAACTTGAAGCCGAATTTGGTATTAAGGACTTGGGAAAGTTGAAATATTTCCTTAGAATGGAGTTTGCAAGATCCAAAGAGGGAATTTTTGTCAATCAACGCAAGTATGCCCTTGATTTACTCAGAAACAAGAATGACAGGTTGCAAGACAACATATACTCCAATTGAACCTAATATAAAGTTGAAAACAACAGTAGCTAATGAGGTAATGGACAAAGCACGCTATCAAAGATTGATTGGGCGACTATTCTATTTGTCTCACACTCGACTTGACATAGCCCTTGCAGTGAGTGTTGTGAGTCAATTCATGCATTCACCTGGACCTACTCACTTCGAAGTTGCATTCATAATTTTGAGATACCTCAAAAGAACTCATAGAAAAAGACTTTTGTTAAAAAAGGGAGAACATCTTCTAATAGAGACCTACGCTGATGCAGATTGGGCAAGAGATGTAAATGATAAAACATCCACATCATGTTATTGTACCTTTGTAGGCGGAAATCTGGTTACTGGGAAAAGTAAAAAATAAAGTGTGGTGGCAAGAAGTAGTGCCGAAGCATAATTCCACTCGGTGACATATGGACCCTGTGAAATATGGATAAAAAGACTCCGGGAAGAGTTGAAGATTCCTACACCAGCATCTATTAAAGTTTATTGTGACAACAAGACTGCAATCTCTATAGCTAATAATCCAGTTCTACATGACAGAACAAAACATGTAGAAGTTGACAAACATTTTATCAAGGAGAAGATAGATAGTGGTATGTATGTCCTATATACCCACTGCTAGCCAAACAACATATATACTAACAAAAGGCTTTTCCAAAGTGCAACACAAGAATCTAGTTAGCAAGCTTGCCATGAGTGTCATCTTCATGCCGACTTGAGGGGGAGGGTTGAATGATCTCGAAAATAATTAGGATTATATTCCATATTTGTGATGCTCTATATTTAGAGGGTTATGAATTGTATAAGTGACCTTAGGAATCACTATTTATTTTCTACTTAATTAGGGAGATTAGCTGCCTCTTATATTTGTTATTATTCCTTTAATTGTCTACTGTATCCTGTTTTTATTGCTTTCCTTACCTGTAAATCCTGTAACGAGTATTTATACCTCTCTTTGCATCAATAAGAATAAGCCCTTTTATATTTCTTCAGTTATACACGTATATGCTGGGTTAATTTTGTTTCTAGGGTTGCTTGGTTGCAAATACTATCAGTTTAAAATAGGAGAAAAGCTGGGGATTTAATTTTTTAGGCATTTGTTTTGAAGTAGTTAAATGAAAATAATTTGTATAGGGGTTCATTTGAAAAGCCCAAGAATTGCGGGGTTCATTTGAAAAACCCAAGAATTGCTATTTTGGACAACTTTGGAATTCGTTGAAATTAGGTGAATTCAAATGATTTGAATAGTCGTAGTCAATGGCCTCATCATCTGTCTTTGAACGCCTCTTGTTGTTGACTTTGTCGCCTGCAATTAGCTGCCTCTTGTCTCTAGCCATTGCTCGCCAACACTGGTCACTGTCATCACCCACTGCTAACTGTTGTTGTTTCCACTAGCTGTTGCCGCCCGCCACCATAATTGATTGCTTCCCTTTGTCGCCACCAAATCAGATTGTCATTGTTGCATTTTAATTCATTTAAAATGTTTCTTAAAAAGTGCATAAACAAATGTTTTAATGTATTTTATTTACATCTAGACATATAACTCTTACTTTTTAGTTATTCACCTTTTTAAAATGCATGTATTTTAAAAAAATCAAATCAAATAACTGCTAATTATTTTCTTTTCACATCTGCTTGCTATGCTACTTTTGGATTTGTTCCTTTCCTTTATTTTCTTCCACATTTGTCTTTTTTTACCATTTATTGCCTCTATCTTCTTTGTTCTGCAACAAAATGATCCAAGTCTATTTATATTTTAGTCTTGCACTCTCTATTAGTAATGATGGATTCCATGCTTCTTTTACCTTGTGTCTATCCTAACATTCCAATGTTTGCAGGAATAAATTTGATTTGATTCTGTACTTTTCAAAGCGCAGGTCAATGCTAGTAAGGCTATTACTAATTAATATTTAAAGTATTCTTTTATCGCAGTGTTTTGAGATGGGAACAAATTATTGGACGGTGCTTAAATCACGTTGATCTCTTTTTTAATGAGGTTGACACACTCTTTTTTTCTTGGTCTATAGAATCCAGCCCTAGCATAGGAGCTCCTTCATCAGATCCTCAACAGGCTTATCAATTGATTAGATGGACCCTAGACCAAACATAAAACCATAGCAAACCGTCTTTCTTGGTTTAAGATGAACGCAAAGTTGCCTTCAACTCACTCAGAATTAAGTCGAGCGGATTATTATTATATTATTAATAACTAGAAAATTAATAAACGGGTTGTTTGAGATCAATTTTTATTTTTTATTTTTATTTTTAAAAATAAAAAAAATAGGAAACAAACAAAAAAGGTTTGCTTATCCGTGTTGTGTTTTATTTATGTTTTTCTTTATTTTTTGGAGGAACACCTCTGTTTTTAAAATAATCAAAACAAAAAAATATGTTTTTACTTGTTTTTATAACACTGAAAATAGCTGGTAATGCATTTTGGATGGAGCAAGGAAGAGGTTGTATACGCCATCGACATCAAAACCAAGCAAGACATAATATACGCCATCGACGGGAAAACTTAACACTGGAGCGCACGTGGACCCAACCGTTTTATAAAAAGTATAATTTTTTCTTAAAAAAATAAAAGAATATCCAACTAAACATATGTTATATTTTTTGTTTTAAAAACATATAAATCATAACAGTACCAACACATTTTCTAAAAAAAATAAATAAAATAAAACAGATTAAAAACAAAAACTGAAATAAAAAAATAGAATGTGATCCCAAATAGGTCTAAGCTCTCCCTTAGGGCCCTTGAACCCTTGGAATGAAAAAAATTCAAACTAGGTTCTTAGGACCCATCCTATAAATCTTTGGGCCCAATTTTGACTTACGTTGAGCGGGCATGAGCTAGTTGGCCCAATTTGATCAAATCAAGTCACAATAATTTTGTGGGGCCCACTAAATCAATAGGAATGTTTATTAAGTATTTGGTTTCTAATGAACCTAACTTATTATATCCGGGCTGAAGCTAAAAGGTTCGAAAGTGTATGCAAGCCTACTGTGACCTGGTGAATCTTTTAGTTCATTCTGAAATCTAAACTAAGTTAATGAAATTTAATTGAACTAAATTAGTTAAGTATTCCAAAAAGGCTCATCTTGATTAAATAAATCTAAATATAGACAATTAGAACTCAAATTGGGTCACTTGGTATAGTTGACCCAAACACAACTCATTAAAGGGTTGTTTGGGTCAAACTTATCATAAGCAACCCAAACTCAATCAAAATCAAACTAACTGAAATTTAAATACTATTTAAATTTAACTAAATTAATTGAATCCTAAATTAAGTCATTTTACCTGTCTTGGACTAGTGGGCCCGCTTGACTCNTTTTGGCATTACTCTCTTTCCTTAAATGCCATGATCAAATCCTCCCTTATGGAATTTCATCATATGTTTATTATATTTAACTGCTCCCATTCCTATATTTAATGGCTGGTCTTATTTTTTTAACTATGCTTATTTGATTATAATGGCCCATATAATCGCCCATGCCATTATTACTTATTATTTGATTTTATTTTCTATTTATGTATTTTCTTTCTTACTTTATATTATTTCATTTTCTTTCCTAGTTATTTTATTCAGTTTTTATTGCTTTTCATTATTATTAATATTGTACTTATGTTTAAAGGCCCCTCCTATCAATGAAAGCAAGCTTGTCTATTCCAAATCTCAACATGGTATTAGAGCCTAACGCTAGTTCCAACAACCCCTGAGCTTCTCTTCTGGTTCCTGCAGCCGCCACCTACACCTACTTCTCCTAGCCGACGACCTCCTCTGATGGGTCCAACGAACTGCAGGAATCCTGTGGTTCAAGCAGCCGCCGACAAGTTTCCTGTTCCCTGCAATTACTTTCAATTCCAGATGAAATCTAATCTTAGATTTCTGTCTGTCAGGTTCCTGTCCATCTGCAATCTCCTTATAGTCTATTGTTTTTTAATTCCAGAAGGAATCTCCCTCCCTATTACCTGTAAGTTTTTGTCCGTCTCATTAAAGGGTCCATGTAGTTTGCCGTTATTCTTTGAAGGTTCCCTGTTGTCATGTGGTGGATTCCTACAGGAATAATTCCTGCTCCCACTGTTCTATAGGAAGAATTCCTGCAGTTGTCTTGCTACTTGAATTCCTACAAGGTGTATCCATTTGTTGTGATTCTACCGAAATTCATCGATGACTCAGAACTTGAATAACATATCCTTTGATACAGTCAAAATTATGGCTGATTCTTTCAATGAATCATCTTCAGAAGGCATTCTTGACTTCACTGGAGGATCGACTCCAACCTCCGCTCCGTTGCAGGCTTGAGGACCGGAAGCCAACATTTGATCACAACTCATAATTTGAATGACAGTATCTTCCTCCAATGATCCCAAGCAGTGTCCTTATTCGTCAAAGGACGTGTGGAGTTCGGTCATCTCACAGGTATGATTCGCGAGCCTCCAAAGACTGACCTGGCATATAAAGCTTAGGAAGGGAAGAGCTCCATAGTCATGGTATGACCGATCAACTTCATTGAGACTTCATTTGGTCGTTCGTACATGTTACTCTCTTCAGCTAATTCTCTCTGGACTGCTGTTCATGATACCTACTCCGTTGTAGGAAATTCTGACCAACTTTATGAGCTTTCTAAGAAAATTTGGGAAGCAAAACAAGGGTCAAAGGTCGTGACATATTATTATAATGACTTGGTTGCATTATGGATGAAATGTGATTTGTATTAAGGCTTCACGTGGGAGTCTCCGACCGACTTATCCCTCTTTCAGAAGATCGTAGAAAAGGATTGTATGTACCAATTCCTTGCTAGCCTTAACAATGACTTTGACGAAGTACAGGGTCGTATTCTTGGTTAGGATCCTTTTCTATTTGCTTGAGCTACTTTTATCAAATTCATTGGGAAGAAAGCAAGAGACTTGTCATGCTCGACACTACTATTCCTTCAGTTAAGTCGTCGGCCTTGATCTTAGATAGTGCTTAACCCTCATCTATGCATCCTGGACCGGTCGCCCCACATTTGATTAATGTCACAAACCCAATCATGCTCGAGACAAGTGTTGGAAATTTCATGGTATGTCGACGTACAAATCTTCGACCAATTCCTTTGCTACCTAGGGACTCACGACGATGGTCAAATCAGGCATGACTCAATCAACCTCTACCCGAAACATCCCATAATACTCCAAATCCTTAGAAAAATTAGATGTAGCAATTAATCATGTTTCTTGGAGCTAATCAAGTCTCTGCGGGTCCATTGACTTCCCATGTCCAACAAGGTACTCTTTCCATTCCTTCAGTTTATTCCTCCTATAGTCCATGAATTATTGATTTAAGATCACATGATTGGTTGCTCGTAAGCCTTCTCAACTTACTAATCGTGCTCTTGAAAAATATACCATCAAAATTGTCGATGGATCCTGTAGCTCAATTTATGGTAAATTGTCGATTATACCAACGACTGATCAAACTTTAAAGTCTGTTTTATATGTTCCACGACTTCAACGTAACTTATTATCAGCTAACAAGTTGACAAGTATTATCGATTGCGTTGCTAGTTTCTCGTTTAATGTTTGTGTTTTCAGGATCGTCGTTCGGGAATGATGATTGGAACTGTTAAGAGGGTAGCTGAACTCTACTACTTCTGAGATAAAAAAATGAAGAGTGAAGACACGACGTTCAAAAGTTGTTGTTTATCTGGAGTCATTAACTGTCCCATTATCTTATTACATTGTCGTTTAAAGCATCCTAGTTTTTAATATTTGAAAAATGCTTCTGATGGTTTTTAATAAAATTTTTTCTAACTTCAATTGAAAGACATGTTAGTTAGCCAAACATCACCAGGTCCATTACCCACCTCACGCTTACACACCTTCCGCTCATTTCTCCCTCATCCACAGTGATATGAGGCATTCTCTCACTCCTAGCGACACCAATAAATGATTTTTCTTGATCTTAATTGATGATCACATTTGAATGACGTGGGTCTATATTTTAAAAGACAAATCGAAAATTGATGTGACCTTCCATAACTTCTACTCCTTTGTCATAACTCAATTAAAATCTCTTATTCAGGTCCTTTAGACCAGCAATGACCGTGTGTTTTTAACTATTTTGAATGAATTCTTGTTAAGTAAAGATATCCTCCACCATAATTTTTGTGTGCATACTCAACAAAATGGGGTTGCCGAGAGAAAAAATGATCTTTCCTCTATATTGTTCGCTCCATTATATTTCAATCAAATGTCTTGAAATATTTTTGGAATGATGCCTCTCTAACTGCCACCTATCTCCTAAATAATCTCCTTCCAAAATTCTAAATTCTGAACCCCCTTAACTGTCCTGATGTCATGCTTCCTTGCCAATCGAGTCTTCTCCACTTTAGATCCCAAAATTTTTTGGAGCCACTGCCTTTTTTGGTAACACTGCCCCTATTCAGAGTAAATTTAATTCAATATTCATAAAATTTATCTTACTTGGATACTCCACAACTCAAAAGGGGTATCAATGCCTTAATTCAACCACAAGCAAAATTTATGTGAATGCCGACGTCTTCTTCTTTGATAATCTTCCCTATTTTTCTAGCTCGATTTCTAGTGAGGAGGAGCTTGAGTTCCCTGACACTGTCCCTTATCCTACTCCTATGGATGGTCCTCTCATTGTTCCCATCACCAAGGAGTCCCCTGTCCCATTGAGTGCACTATTTCCTGCTCCAACTATCCGTGTCTACACTCGGCGCACCCATCTCAATGCTCTAACTCAGGAGCTCGCTACCTCCTTAGAGGACATTGACTCCACTCGGGGCAACATCCTCAATATAACCCCTCATCCGAATGAGGAGGTGAATTCTTCAAGTAAGGTACACAATCATGCTCTATCTATTTTATTGCAAAATATTTGTCTTTCCACGGTTTATTGCCGACCTATAGAACATTTGCCATTCCCTGACGGACCATTAGATCCCTGCTACTATTGAGGTTGCTCTTATTGATCCAGCCTGGAAAATGACATTAATGGAGGAGTTGAATGTCTTTTAGGGGAACCATACGTGGGACGTCGTGGTCCTTTCTCGGGATAAGAAAGCTGTTGGGCGCTAATAGATTTTATCACCAAGTTCAACTTTGACAAATCATTTGAACGCAACACGACAAGATTGGTTGCTAAAGGATACTCACAAACCTTCGGAGTTTAATATGATGCGTTATTTGCTCCAGTGGCTAAGTTAAACACTATTTGGGTTCTATTATCACTTGCGGTAAATATGGATTGATTTTTATTCTATCTAGATGTCAAGAATGCATTCTTGAATGATGAGTCGATTGAAGAAGTATACATGTCTCTTCTTCCGGGTTTTGATTGTACTTCCTCTAGAGAACAAGTGTGCATGCTGTAAAAGTCTTTTTATGGGCTAAAGCAGTCCCCAAGGGTTTGGTTTGACATGTTCACGAAGGTGGTCATGGGCCATGATTTTACTCAGGCTTAATCTTTCACACTTTTCTTCCGACACTCCTTCAAGGTAGTTATTCTTATTGTTTATGTTGACGATATTGTTCTTACAGGCAACGATCTTCCAACATTAGTCCTTAAATGACATTCTTTCTTCGTCCTTCGAGATGAAAGATTTGGGATCTCTCCAGCATTTCTTAAGCATGGAAGTGTCCCGATCCTCTCAGGAAATTTGCCTGTCTCAGCGCAAATATGTGATTGATCTTATGACAGAGAACAATCTTCTTCTGTGCAAACCTGTTATTGTTTCTATTAATCACAAGGAAAAATAATCTGACATTATCAGTGTTATATCTGCCAACATAACTCATTGCCAGTGCCTTATGGGAAAACTCGGCTTATACTTACCCCGACATATGCCACGCAGTTGGAATAGTGAGTCAATTCATGCATGGGCACCACCTTCAAGCTGTCCATCTGGTTCTTCACTCCTTAAAAGATACACCGACTTATGTTTGTTCTTTTTTCACCACACCTCTCGGTTTATTGCTGTTTATATAGATGCTGGTTAGACTGGATGAGTTCATGATTGACGTTCCATCTCAGGCTATTGCTCATTTGTATGGAGCAAGCTGTGGAAAAACAAAAAACAGTCAGTAGTCGCTCGAAGCAGTGTTGAAGATGAATTTCGATGCATGTCCTTAGGAATCTGTTAAGCTCTTTGGTTGCACATCATGCTTCGTGAACTTTGTATGCCAATCTATGTCTCACTGCAACTATTTTGTGATAATAAGACCACCATCAGCATTGCGCATAACCCAGTCCAACATGATCGTACCAAATATGTGTAGAATGACAAATACTTCATTAAGAAAAAGATATAGTACGGGGAGAGTTATGTTCCATATCTGCCCTACAATGGTCAACTAGCGGATATTATCGCCAAGAATCTACCTCACCCTTTGTTCAATGACTCAAATCCAAGCTGAACATGACTGACATCCATGCTTCAACTTCAGGGAGCATTAGATTATAACGGCCTATGTCATTATTACTTATTATTTGATTTTATTCCCTGATTATGTATTTTTTTTTTATTTTGTTCTGCTTTATGCTTTTTTTTTCTAGCTATTTTATTCTATTTTTGTTGTTTTCCATTATTATGCCTATTGTAATTGGGTTAAATAACCCTCATCCTATCAATGAAAGTAAGCTGGTCTATTCTAAATCTCAACGCTGCTAAACAGTGTAGTCAAAGAGGGGATTAAGACATTCCTTAAATTCTTAGGTTGTTTACCCTTGTATTTCTTATGATTTTTAATATGATTTTCTAAATAAACAGGCACTTTGTAGCCCTAAACTAAACCATTATAAACAAATAAATTTTTTTTATCAGTTTTAATTAATTTGAAGTTGACTTTTGGGGCAATCTTCTCCTTGGAATTTCCTAAAAATAAGATTATTGATCGACTTCAATTAATTTGAAGTTGGCTTTTGTGCCATTATTCTCCCTGAACGGTCTTATGTGAGAGTTTAAAAATTCGTCATGATTGCCTGAAGTTTCTTTGGTGAGGACTTCAGCTATCTTCAGTAGGTTAGTATTATATTTTCTCTTTTCTCCACCTCTTGGTTCCATTATTCTCCCGGAACGGTCTTATGTGAGAGTTTAAAAATTCATCATGATTGCTTGAAGTTTCTTTGGTGAGGACTTCAAGCTATCTTCAGTAGGTTAGTCTTATGTTTTTTCTTTTCTCACCCTCTTGCTCTTTGCCAACCTAGATCTCTAGCTTTAGCCAAGCCCAGCACCCTATAATACCAAGCCACCATCATCCACATAACTCTACAAATCTATCCTACTTAACAATCCCACCACTGTTCTACAACTTATATAGGAAAATTATTAGATTGGCTAGTGCTGTATCCTGAAAGTGCAAATATCAGGAGATATGTTCTTATTACGTTTCTATATCTACTTAATTGAGGACATCCCCAATTTATGCTTCATATTGTGTTAATCATGCATGCCTATTAATTGGCAATTGATCCGAGCCAATTCACATGAATGAGTTTCTTTTTCAACTTAGTTTTAAATTAAGGTCTCCTTGAGTTCTTTCCCTCTTGTCACACTTTTAAATCCTAGTTGCCACTTCCTTTTTCTCTGTCCCACACACCACCCCAGAACTTTCATGTAACCTGCACACCTAACTTCTTGCTTGTGAATCACTTTGCTTAACTGTTGCCATTGGCCACAAATGTCTCCTGGCATAGCTTTGCCCACTCGCTTGCACTTCGGTGCATCATGCTGACTCACTTGACATATAAGCTCGCTCGTTGTGCTTGATTGAGACTTGTTGCGATCGAGCACTCGATTCTGACTTGTCAGATTTGCCTATGCTCGCCACACTAGATTGAGTGTTGCTTTTGCAAAACTTTTTTTCATTATGCGTTTGCATTCTTGCGGTGTTTGCTTCATGCACTTGCTACAGCTAGACCAAACCTTTATGGCTTAAAAATCCACGACTGATGGTTTAAGTTGACTTTAAGGTTCTCCTCTCTTTTCCAAACAATATTACGGCTTCTCACTCTTATCTCAACGAGTCAATCCCCTCAACTATTGATGCCAACATCAAACTTAATGGTATTAACTGTCTCCTGTCCTTGCGGGCCTTTTGCTTCTAGGTCACTGCCCATGAAAAAATTCAATCACTTCTATCTCTCCTTCAGAAAACACTGACATCATTAAGTTATCAAAATGTCAAGCTTTTGATTATGGCATTTTCACTTGTTACTCAATAGTTTAGAACTTTTGGTTGCCTTAACTGTCATATTTCAAGCTTCTGAAAAGACACGAGGTTATTTGCTCGCATACTTTCAAATGAATAACATCTCTTCACTCTCTTTTTCTTTTGAGATATTTTTTCTTCAATAATGTGATCTAAAAATCTACGAATACTGTGGCACCTTCCTAAAAAATGGAATGATTTTACGTCAATGCCATCTCTTCATAACTGATTAAAATATCTGGCAAAAGTAGACTGAATATTTCTCTGTAAAATTTCTATTTGTCCTCCATTGACTTGGCCGCTAATTCTTAGGGTAGTCAGGAAATCATTGATGTATTAGCCATGTTGGTGGCAGCTGGGGGTTATGATTTGAATACTTATTTGGCTTGCCCNTCTAGTACATTGCTAAAGATTAATCAATGTGTAATATTTGAAATCTACACAGATCTGCAAAATTGGCGTTGTTTGTATAAAGAATGTTAAACTTATAAAGTTGCAGACAATTAACATAGCTGAACTTCCCATCTATCTTTTTTGATCCACCTTTTCCAACTACTTGTTTTTGGCTCTATGAGTTATACTTCACCCAGTTAGTATTATTGTTGTAAGATCTCGAAAATAATTAGGATTATATTCCATATTTATTATACTTTATATTTAGAGGGTTATGAATTGTATGAGTGATCTTAGGAATCACTATTTATTTTCTCCTGAATTAGGGAGATTAGTTGCCTCTTATATTTGTTATTATTCTTTTCCTCGTCTACTGTATCTTGCTTTTATTGCTTTCCTTATCAGTAAATCATGTAATAGGTATTTATACCCTTCTTTGCATCAATAAGAATAGGCCCTCTTATATTTCGTCATTGGTATCAGAGCGTCCGATCCGCAGGGGCGTTTTCCTCTGAGCAAGATCGCTAAACCCTAGAGCTTGCGACAGCTACAATAGCATCCGATCTGCAGCGGCGTCTTCCTTTGAGCAAGATCGCTAAACGCTAGAGCTTGCGGCGGTGATCGATATAACTAGTAGTCGGGATCGTGGTCGGCGCAGAGACCCGAAACTCAGCCCGTCCTTTCTTCTGCTTCGTCACGAAGCAACTGCGATCAGAGATCACTGGGAAGGCAACGAGAGGATCACGTTTCGCTGGCAAGGATCGCACGCGTGGTGGACGAAGCGATTCCACTTCTCGAAGTTCTTTCGACGACGAAGGTGGTAATCTTTTGCTTCGGTGGGCGAATCTCGAGATCCTACTGCACCCTCCATTCTTCATTTATAAAATTTCTGAAGTCCCGTCTAGGACAAGCCAGCCTCTTCAGCCATCTCAGTCCGAACCTCAGAGAAATACATCTGAAAACCATCCCATTCAGATCACTACATTCCGACTAAATGGTGATAATTTTCTTCGATGGTCACGATGTGCTCACATGTATCTCCGGTGATACTAAGCAACCTGACGTGAATGACATAACTTATGTCATTTGGGGTGCAAAAAACTCAATGGTAATGACATTGTCGGTCAATTCTATGACTGAAGAGATAAGTGCAAATTTTCTGTGTTACTCTACAACCAAAGAATTATGAGACAATGCTTCAAAAATGTACTCTGATCTTGGAAATCAATCCCAAGTTTACGAGTTGACTCTAAGACTTGGGGAAATTTGCCAAAATGAGGATATTGTGACAAAATGTTTAAATTCTCTTAAGCGGATTTGGCAGGACTTGGACTTATTCAACGATCATGAGTGGAAATTAAACGATAGTTGCAACAAGTACAAGAAGATAGTGGATACTGACCGAATCTTCAAATTTTTTGTAAGTCTAAACATTGAACATGATGAGGTCTGTGGCCGAATAATCGGAAGAAATCCTCTGCCTCCAATTGGTAAAGTTTTTACGGAGGTAAGGAGAGAAGAGATTTGGAGACATGTGATGTTGGGGAAGAAGGCTGTAGGTTTAACCGTGTCCGTGGAAGGATCTACACTCGCTTTTCCGGAAGCTCAAGTAAGCAGGAAAACTTCTCACAATCAACGTGTAGAAGACAAAAAACAATCCGCAATGTGACTCTGTGGAAAACCACGTCATACTTGCAAAAATGCTGGAAATTGCATGGTAAACCATCTAATGGTAAGAGAAAAAAATTGGTGAACATATCACACCCACAACAAATGAGGATGAGTTATCCCAAATTACTAAAGAGCAATTAAGTCATCTTCTTAAACTGTTGAAATCTTGCTCATCATCTAATGCTCCTATCGGTTCTATAGCACAAATATGTAGTAATCCATTGGCTTCATCTGTTCTAGGAAGTACCATTCCTTGGATCACTGATTCAGGAGCATATGATCATATGACAAGCTGTTCTCAATTATTTGATTCGTATTATCCATGTTCCAGTTCCGAAAAAATTAGAATGGTTGATGACAGTTTTTCTCCTATTGCAAGAAAATGAAATATTAAAATTTCAGAAAAAATCTTTTTGAAATCTGTCTTACATGTTCCAAAACTTGCATGTAATCTTCTTTCCGTTATAAATTGTCTAAAGATTTTGATTATTCCATTCTTTTTTCTTCTTCAAATTGTGTTTTTCAGGACCAAAACTCGTGGAAGATTATTGAAACTGCTAGAGAAATAAATGGGTTGTACTACTATGATGGAATTGATTCTGCGAATAAAATAACTCATGGATTAGGTAGTACAAATTCAAGCTTTGACTAGGAACAAGTTATGTTATGACATAAAAGATTAGGTCATTCTAGCTTTCCATATCTCAAATCTTTATTTACTAAACTATTTAAAAATATTGATTGTTCAAAACTTTACCGTGAGATGTCTAATTTATCTAAAAATCATCGTGCTTCGTTTTCAATAAAATCATATTCCTCTTCAAAACCATTTTATTTGTTGCATAGTGATGTTTGGGGTCCATCTTAAGTTAACACACTTTCTGAAAAAAAAAGGTTTGTAACATTTCTTGATGATCACACACGAGCTTGCTGGGTTTATTTACTGGAAAAAAAATCTGAAGTTGAATAATGATTTAAAGATTTTTTCCACATGATTGAAAATCAATTTCAAACAAAAATTGACATTCTAAGAACGGATAATGAAACTGAATATTTCAACAATTATTTGAGAACATTTATTTTGAAAAAAATGTATTCTGCATTAATCCACTTGTCGTGGCACACCACAACAAAATTGTATTGCTGACAGGAAAAATAGACATTTGTTTGAAGTTACCCGAACACTCATGTTTTCCATGAATGTTTTTAAATATCATTGGGGTAATGCACTTCTTAAATGACTGATGTCACCTAAAAAAACTCTCGATAAAAATCAAGAAATATTATCTTCAAAGAGGTTAAAAGGATAAGACTTTTCAACGAAATTGGACAAAGAGGTGTGCAAAGGGGAATGGTTCAAACTTAAAACATTTATTATAGAATTCAAAGGAAGAAGAACTAGGGGATGCCACAGATCCGAAGAAGAACCTCGGTAACTTCCCAGTCTACCCTATAGTTTGGCTTCAGTTTCGAGGAAGAAATATTCAAGTGTTTTATCTTGCCAATTTTATTTACTTAGGATTTACATTCGTGTGAAACGATCGCACAAATAGCCTAGAAGATATGAGGATTTAGGTCGTGACGGACGACAACCTCAGAATTCTAAGACGAGTTAGGGCTTAGAATGTACGGTAAAGCCGTACAAATGCTTAAAGACAAGTTGAAGATTTATGTTGCATAAGCAAACAACCTCGAAATCCTGTAGATTGTTGTTTTAACTTCTAAGGAAGGAATAATTTAACTGGTTTAGACATGTTCTGCTGTTGAAGATGACCATGCTGCCCACAATGCTAGCTCCAAACTCCTTGTCGTGACGATTTTGTAGGGTTTCAGGTTATGATGTCAAATCAAGCGGTCCTATGGTTGTAGTCCTTTAAACATTTTATGAGAGACATGTTGAAGTTGTACAGTGTATGAAACAACAATAAATTATGCAGTGAAAAAGAACAGTACAACATGCGGTGTAAAGAAAATGTAAAAAATACTGCAAAAAAGTGACTGCAATAAAGTAGCATGCTGTAAACACAAAGCAAACCTGCATACCTGGTAGATCCGTTGTTCCTTAGGTGTAGTTGATGCAACAGATACAAATAGAACAGACTGAAATCTATCATATAAACGAAAGCAAAAGAAGAAAAAAAAACGTCACATGTAAAACTCGAGAAAGAACTGTAAATGACCCATGATGGACAATTTGGGAAAAATCAATGAATAATCCATGACGAAAAGCTCGAGAAAATTGACGAGTAACAATTCAAATAAAATCCTCGAAACCTCGGGAAAATTCTAGAGAAAAGACCACGAGTGCTTTGTCCAAAAAAATTGATAAGACATGAAAATTCTGAAAAGAGAGGACCGCAAGCACTCGGGTAGGGCTAGGTAAATTAAAATTGAAGCTAATCGGATCCAATTGAGCTAATTGGGCCACTTGACCTAATTTGACTCATTTGAACCATTATTGAATTTAATTCACATAAAATGAAAATTAGTCAAAATTAAATGATTATAAAAACTCAAAAATCAATATTGTTTACTCAAANAGGACTTACATTCGTGTGAAACGATCGCACAAATAGCCTAGAAGATATGAGGATTTAGGTCGTGACGGACGATAACCTCAGAATCTTAAGACGAGTTTGGGCTTAGAATGTACGGTAAAGCCGTACAAATGCCTAAAGACAAGTTGAAGATTTATGTTGCATAAGCAAACAACCTCGAAATCCTGTAGATTGTTGTTTTAACTTCTAAGGAAGGAATAATTTAACTGGTTTAGACATGTTCTGCTGTTGAAGATGACCGTGCTGCCCACAATGCTAGCTCCAAGCTCCTTGTCGTGACGATTTTCTAGGGTTTCAGGTTATGATGTCAAATCAAGCAGTCCTATGGTTGTAGTCCTTTAAACATTTTATGAGAGACATGTTGAAGTTGTACAGTGTATGAAACAACAATAAATTATGCAGTGAAAAAGAACAGTACAACATGCGGTGTAAAGAAAAGGTAAAAAGTACTGCAAAAAAATGAATGCAATAAAGTAGCATGATGTAAACAGAAAACAAACCTGTATACCTGGTAGATCCGTTGTTTCTTAGGTGTAGTTGATGCAACAGATACAAATAGAACAGACTGAAATCTATCATATAAACGAAAGCAAAAGAAGAAAAAAAAACGTCACATGTAAAACTCGAGAAAGAACTGTAAATGACCCATGATGGAAAATTCGGGAAAAATCAATGAATAATCCATGACGAAAAGCTCGAGAAAATTGATGAGTAACAATTCAAATAAAATCCTCGAAACCTCAGGAAAATTCTAGAGAAAAGACCACGAGTGCTTTGTCCAAAAAATTTGATAAGACATGAAAATTCTGAAAAGAGAGGACCGCAAGCACTCGGGTAGGGCTAGGCTCAGATATGTATTTGTACTCGAGGGTCCTCGAAGGCTACTTGGTCACCCGGATGTATAAAGTCCGCCACTCGACTAGAAGGGTGTCCTTTTGAACCTAACGTAGGAGGATACTCCTTGGCCTAAAAAGGTAATCAACAGGCGGACAACCAATTTTTTAAATGTATTTAAAATTTATATTTTTAGCATGCACATAGTTTTCAAGCATACAAAAGTGGGTTGTATCAATTTTGTTTGTAGCAATATATATATATATATATTTGAAAAAGTTGTATCCGTTTTTATCAAATTTGTTTTTATTAGTTTTGAAAAAGTGTAATTCACGAGTCGATCATACTGTCGGGCGTAGGACTACTAACAATCTAAGAAAGTACGGGTCAACTACTGCTAGTTTTATATCGGTGAATGATATTACATCATACGGTTCACCGGGTCCGTGGGGGTGTCCCGATGTCATAGGATGAAGTATCATTCCGTTCTATCACCGATGTGCCTTTGTCATCACCGCCCTAAGCCTCAAAACAAAACTGAACTACTTGCGACCTTGCTTGATGGTTTCACGTATAGCAAAAAGTTATATGTGGACGCTTTATGCATCGGACATAAGCATCAGAAAAAACCTAACCAAGAAGCAAGGAAAAAAAGAACGAAAAAATGAGGTGAGAGAAAGGAGGCACTGCTCCACCTAAAACACCGAAAAGACGGAGGATGAATCAACCCTCAAAACTCGTAACAAAAAGATCTGAGAAGGAAGGGCCCAAGGTCCTTGAATCAATCCAAAAGGATTTTATTTTCTCGCTCTATTATAATTGGATCAACCCAAGGAGGGTGTCCTTTCCAAATACTGTTTTGAACGAGTCCAAACGGGCCCGAACCGACACGACGATCACCCACATATGACCTCCCCTACATCGGTGTCAATCGTCCAAAATTATCTTCCATGGGTTAAATTTAATTCAACCAAATGCTCTCCCAAATAGGACTTGAAAATCCTCCAAATTCCATGAATTGAACAAAAGGAAAGTGACCCAGGGAAGACTACCATCAACACCTCTAAACTTATGCCAAAATTAAGATTTCTCAACTCCCAAATTATTCGATAGCTTCTCATACCAAATAAACATAGAATCTTCCAGTAATGCCACATAAATGCTCAAGGTCGGGGTCAATAGAGAAGAGGAAGGAGCCACCAAGGCTCTCAACCAAGTCCATCAACAGAATAAGGAACTCACGACTAAGGCAAGAAACAGGGCCAAAAGAGGCTCACGGCCAAGGTAATCCAAGACACAGGAAAGGCTCACGGCCAAGGCAACCCAAGGAACAACAAGTAAGGCTCACGGCTAAGGCAACCAAAGGGACCTCCACTAGTTACTTTACCGTACCCCCTCGATATACATAAGGAAATGAATAAAGCGGGTATAAATTTTTCAATGACAAACTTGACTCTTCCACAAAATCCAGACTGATCAAGTCCAGCAAGAGGGACCAAACAAATCCAAAAGACCCACCGACAAGCTCACGGGTAGGGCTAAGAAAAGGCACGAGCCAACTCCAGGCCAAGCTCTCGGGTAAGGGAGCTTAGGGTAGGAAGGAGCAGCTGTTAAGGTTCTCGACCAAAGGCAACCAAGAGAAAGATCCACTGTCAAAGCCCACAGCCAAGGCCACCAAAAGGGGAGCTGCTAAGGCTCTCGGGTAAGGGGCAAAGCCAACAAAAATGAAGCCCCAAACCAGCTTTAAATTATTTGGGGATGAACCTGCACGTATATTTAACTGAGGCAGCCAATAACATGCCAATTTCATGTCAAAATGAGTTCAATGAGTGAGCAGGAACCTGGCGACCCAGGGGCAAAACCGAGAACCTCAACAAGCAAAACCGGACCCCGTGAGAAGCTAAAACCGAGCCGTTACAATGCTTCAAAATCGATATTTCATGCAACACACTATTTCAAATAGGCAGATCACAACAAAAGAGCTAAACTGAGGCCTCAACAAGCAAAACCGAGCCCCACAAGAAGCTAGAACTAAGTCGTTCAAGGCTAAAACAGAATTCCAACAAAAATTAAGACTCGCATCTCAATAGAGATTAACATCGAGCCATTTCAAGGCAAAATCGAGCCATCCAAAGGTTAAAGAAAAATCCACATGCCTTTAAAACATCAAGATATGGAGCCAATATACATCTTAAACAAGAAAAACATCATAGAGAACATATTTGGGCCTCCAAAATACCTATTTTGAGCATGAAACAATTTCTCATAGATATTTGAATAGAGTTGATACCTCACGAGGAGCTAAACCAAGTCGTTAAAACAAGCTACAGGACTTTCCAAATTAAAGAAATTCTCATAGCATGCATTTCAGGCCAGGAAAAGTCACAGGGAGCTAAAATTGAGCCCCAATAGAGACTAAAAATCGAGCACAGCAAGGGCCGGAAAAAAAAAAAAAAACGTGGCATATAAAAGGCTTTAAAGACAGGCCAAAGTAGGGGTCAAACCGAACCCTGTAAAGGCTCAAAAGCAAGAATGAATTTCCAGCTTTTTTATCGTGATGATATGCAACAAGAAGTAGATAAGCAGAATCTTCTAGAGCCAACATTCCTTTGACATCAAATGAGTTACCACATTCATTCTAAGCATGGAAAATATAATAACTTCTTTCAACATGTATTTCTAGAGGAGCAAACATGCATTTTAAGCTATCAATATACTCCCAAACATTTTTTTAAGCAAAGAAAAGAATAGAAGCAGCCCATATATGCTTCATTTCTTACTAACTCTAGCAAGAATCCATGCTCAAATCTCAAAACAGGCCTAGATTTTTACTTCAACATGCTCTTATGATGAATATCTCAAAATACATGCAAATATATTAAACTAGAATGCTGTACCATCCAACAGAGCTATTCTCAGTGACTCAGCAGAGAGAAATCGAAAGGAAGCGAGGCGCAGAGGAGGAGGAGAAGTATCTCGTTAATACAGAAACAAAATAAAACCTCAGAAATATGCTCCACAGCCTAAACTCCTCTCCAACAGCAAGAGGAAACCAACCCAAGTAATAGGAAATAAAGAAGAAAGTGAGAGAAATTTGGTAGAGTTTTCCCTTCCTCTTAGAGATTTTTTTTTGCCGCCCTCTAAAATGCTCTAAGTAGAGCTTAATATAGACGAGAGAAGGAGAAGGAGCAATCGAAAGATCGTAAACGGTACGAGGAAACGAGCGGAGCAGACGCCCCATACGGGCGGCTCGAGAGAGGCAGAGGATGAGATCCTCGCAGGGGATAAGATCCACGACAGTGATAAGGGGATAAGTCGTTCTCGAGATGGTTTCGCGTGCAAGAGGCGAGCGCGGGAGTGAAGGTCCAACGACATAGGAAGGACACGGGCCAGGCGAGTGAGCGAATAGAGCTAGGGCTGAGGCCCACGGGTTCGAGAAAAGCAGTGGGGAGGGGGTAGATAGATTTAGGTTTTAATAAATAATAATAACAAAAATATCATTTATCATTATAATTATACATAAATTATATATCCTTCCCCAGACGCGTCGTCGCAGTTGAACGAATGTCCCCCTTAGGTAAAATCGACGTTCCAGACACGTCAGCGCAGTCCGTTTCGTTAACCAAAGTCGTTTGGACAACCTCATCCACGATCGAGACAAAACGTGTCGCGACCCCAATAACGTAATAAACATAGCTCCAGCTCAATCAAATAGGAGGGCGAAAGGCGCGACAATGCTAGATCAACGCATACAGTCAATCCTATGACCAACGACCCTATAGGGATGCTATTTGAGCTTCCTCACAGTAGCCCCACCTACTAAGTGCTAGAGGTCAAAACTACTATGCGAAACTTCAAGTCGAGCGAAGAAAAACTCGGAATTTCTAACGGGGAGGGCTTCTTTACTAGTTTCCTTGGTGTAGTCGATAGGAAAGTCCTACGGCTAGATCCTAGGCTATTTAAAGAGGAGAGACTAAACCTCAACCAAAAGTGAGGTCAACACCAACTTTCAAAGGATGATTGCTTGATCATCTTCAATTCTTGCTAACTCTTTATTACTTCGTTCCCTTTTAGAGAAGGATAAAGTTTTGAAAGGACTTCTTGGGTCCTATGATCACATGTTGACCTCCTAAGGTTAAAAAAACATGGATTTATTTCTTTTGCAACCTCATTATCATTATATGCTTATAGTTTCCCAAAGGGTACCTTAATAATTTTTCCTTGGAGGTGTCATAATAATGGATAGGTACTTCACTAAAATCCTCAAGATTGGCTGCTAAGTGCGAGCCTCAGAAGGGCATATGAGCAGACATGGTATGCTTCATTCAAAAATCTCAGAAGGTCTTTTAATCACATGAGTTCTGGTGGTCTTAAGTGCAGGAATATGATGACTACCCTATTCAATTTGGTATATATAAACTGCCCTACTTCAAATTCTACAAGGGGACTTAAAACATTGCCAAAGTTTTTCTGGCTGAAGATTTAATCTCATTTTTCCCTTCTTTGACGAGGCAACAACATAACTCCTAACATGGTTCTTACTCCGATTGCTTGGGAAGATTGCATACCACTTGTAAAGCCATGCAATCCGGACTTGCAAATTATTTATAATCTCTCTCTAAGGGTCTGTTTGGGGCAGTTGTTGATTATTGATAAACAAATTATTTTGATAATCTGATAATCTGCAGATTATCAGAATAAGTTGGCTTACTATTTGGGGCAACTTATTCAGAACAATTTACTGGGAGCTGTTATTGAATAAATGACCATTCTGCCCTTGTTTGGTTAAGTTTTTTGCAACATAACTAAAATGAGAACAGAAGTATATAATACAGAACCTAGAAATCATTACAGATTAATTCAAAAGATAACATACAATGCTCACACTATTGTGAGTATAAAAAAAAAAACAATTGTCAGATCCTGAAAAAAAAACAATAAAAAGACTTGCAGAAGAAAATAAAGAGGACTTGGTGGATCAACTGTCATAGTTAGCATCTGCGATTGACTCCCTCAAAGCAGTCATCTCAGCCACACCCTCAGCGTCATGAACCCCAAATTTGTTAGTCAATCTCATCCTCATGGACTGAAGGCCCAACCACAAATGTTGATGGTTCTTCAAAGACATTCAACTCATCGTTACCAGCCATACTAAAGTCCGTATCTGAACGTGAAGGATGTCGGATGAAGTTATGAAGTGTCATTGTTGCCACCACAATATGCACCTGCTTTTGAAATGAATATGAGGACATATCACGTAAGATGACCCATTTTTTCTTCCAAACCCCAAACGTTCTTTCAATTACCCCGCATAAAGGGGAGTGATGTTTGTTAAACATTTCTTTCCTGCCACAGATGGTGTCACTGCATCGCTCAAAATTAGGATTATTGTATCTAGTATCTGTATATGACTTCAGGTAGCCCCTCTGCATAGAATATCCGCATCTACCAAATAGTATTTTCCTGTTATGAAATACACTATTAATAACAAATAATACATATAACTAGTACGTTTATAAATCATATCATACCTGAAGACGGGTGAAGAAAACACTGTGATCTATTCTTAGTTGTATAGTAAAAAATTCGACTGTCATGTGCACTCCCTTCCCAGCCGGCCATGATAAAATTGAAACACATGTTGAAGTTACATACCGCCATGAAATTTTGAGTAGTTGAACCACTACGACCAATGTACGCCACTTTGTCCCGACTGAGTAGTCAGACACCAACATGAGTACCATCAATTGCTCCTATGTAGTTCTGTTTTATAACGTTAGAAAAAAAAAGAATTTTGGAAGCAACATAAAGAAACTAATAGTTACCTTGAAATAAGGCATGCAACGGGGATCGTTGACAATTTCCTCTAGAGTAATAACAAATGATGGATCCTCATGTTTAACAATTTGAGCTGCCAAGTTAACAAGTGTGTATGCATTTGAAGAAATAACGACTTATTATTTCCGATAAATGTTGAAATCTCTTATAGCACCTCTAATAGATTCATTTGGTGACAGAATGTATATTGTTATAGCCCACACCTCTCTTTTTGTCATTCTAGATGAACCTTGGAGGCTGTGATTCAAAGATAACTCGTTCAAGAGATTCATAAAAATATGTACACTCATTCGAAATATGTTGTTGAACCTTTTTGGATGTCCAGAAAGCATTTCACCTACACATTTATCCCCAATAAACCAGAACGTCATATGGGGTATACGAACACTACTGGATCGGTAATACTCCAACAACGATATTGCAATAGCTGCAACCCATGTCATTCTTTTACGGTGTTCCTGCTGGGGATCCATCATAAGTTCAGAAGATGTCGGTTATTTGAACAATTGTTAATACATTGTTGGATCGAGAAGTAAGCAAGGAAAACATGAAACACTTAAATGAAAATGTACATAAAAAAGATCCAAATAACAACAAATAAATTAATCATATAGAGGTGCACTGAAAAAAAAGGTCCATACAAAGGGCAAGATATTAAAATTTCCCATTTAGATGTCCATAACATAAATAAAAAAAAATCATTCTTCAACCCAAACACGCAAATATTTGACGCACAATTCTGACTGCAGTGCCATAAATATTTGTCTACGGGTTGGATCCTCGAGTTTCTTGACACACTTTGCATGAAAATGCATGTCTGCAACTACTTCAGTTAGAGAGCTAAAGTTCCTAGACATTCAAAGATGGTGCTGTCAGGGACTGAAGCAGGTGGTGGAGCACCAAAAGCTTCTATGTGTCGATCAAATGAGGTTTTCACAAAGGTGTTTTTTTCTTTATTTTTCCTACCAAGTCTGGCCTCTTTAAAGGTGAACTGTACTCCCCCATCTCCCTCTGGTTACTACGCAATTTTTCATTAGCTGTCAACGGCTTAGATGAGAAGTCATCTTGTATGTCTGCAAAACTCATCTCACTAGGGTTGAATGCAAATTTTTCTGTCGCGACAATCCTTTTAAACATTATTTTGAGCTTTTCTCCAAAGTCTGGGTCAATTCCACACTGCTTATATTTACTCGCTGACGACATTATTTGTGACATTGTAATGGAGGAGAAGGTTAAGTGTGCTTATTAGAGAAAAAAATAGGTAATGTAAATCAAAATAAAAGTATGAAAGTTGGTTTATTACCTCCAATTTCTAAGCCCACCATTCCCCCGGAGCATCGATTGTCCGTTTAATGGGATCCCAACCAAAACCGGTACATTCACATTTGAGCTCCTTCCAAATTTTTCATTTCTTCTTTAATTGGTCTCATTTGTTTTTGAATTTTTGTCTTTCGTAATCCCTGCCAGTCAATTCTTTAAACCTCTTCACAATATTTTTCAATCTTTCTTGTTAAAATATGTGGTTGGCTTATTTCTAAGTTCGATTTCTTTAATACATAGATCACAAAAAATAT
Organism: Phalaenopsis hybrid cultivar; assembly: GCA_002079205.1. Taxonomy (NCBI): domain Eukaryota; kingdom Viridiplantae; phylum Streptophyta; class Magnoliopsida; order Asparagales; family Orchidaceae; genus Phalaenopsis; species Phalaenopsis hybrid cultivar. The sequence goes on along the minus strand of JXCR01141849.1, from coordinate 23,380 downwards.
TTGTTACTTCTTTATCCCACGTAGCAGACGGACCCCCTTCTTTCGCCTTAGACATGTTGACGCTATAAGAACTTAAAATATGTACCAAGTAAATAATGTAAGTCAACAAAAAATTTATAAACATGATGCAAATATCTCAACATACAAACTTAATGAGAAAGTTGTACTAAACTGTGAGATAAAGAAACAAATCAAATTTATAAACATGATGCCAACTTTTCATTGATTTACAAATGTTTTCACACTTTTCATCATAAGCTCAATAATTGTCTCATGCAAATGAGGATGCTAATGATGATGGTGATATTATGTCTCGATAGCACTCTTTTAATTACATTTTATGTACTTCTTTGCAAGGTAGACCTTGGGCCCAAGGTAAATAATTTTCCCTATGATATTTAAAATTTCCTTTGCTCGTTTGTGAAATAAACAAATAATTATCAATAAACAAGTGATTTTGCCTACTCTTTAGAAAAAGACCCGTTCCACCATTGTCCTCGCTAAACATATCATTTTGATTTGTATAACATCTAATTGATGCTACAAAGAAACATAAAAAAAAAATAAAGAAAGAAATGAAGAGGATTCATAAAATTAGCTTCAAATAATAATTGGGATAAAGCTAACTATTATGATGATGGTGATGAACAGATTAATCCTATTATATTAATTTTAAAACAAATTCATCTTCAATCTATCATATGAAAATGGTTATGCAGAATTATATAAAATTTCTAAATTTCACTTGCAAAACAACTACTACGAACTCCAATATCTGATATACTCTTTTAAGGAATATCCAGGAATAAACGCTGTAGAAAAGCCATTAACATAAGATTTGAATAAACGCTAAAGCAGTAGACTAATAATAGAATCAGCTAAAAAGCAGTATACTAAAATTTCTTCATTGAATATGATGGATCCATATTTGAGCTTTTTCTTTGTTTCAATTTTTTATGATAAAACATAGGGATGCAATGATTACTGCTCCTATCAAGATGTTAATATAATGATAGAAGGGAAGGCTAATGAATACAATTCACCATGTGCGTTATACTCGACAAAAGCAATGCTTTCTCATGCGATAGATCTCATGCAATCATCACATCGATAGCCTTTATTAGGATTTCAGGCTTGGTTTTATTAGTTATTCTCCAATCACTAATTTAATTTTGAGTGCTATGTGAGGTGTCAAACTTAACTATGATAGATTTTTTTTCACAATTTTTTAATTTTCTTATATTCTATTTTTTTCTTTTTTAATAATTTGATTATAATTTCAATTATTATTTTTTTTGTGCTTCGTGTGCTTTTCATTGCATATGTTCGGGCCATCTTGGCCTATTTTTCAACGCCATTTTTAAAATGATCATCTATTTTGTGCTAACTTTTTTTATCCATCTTTATAATATTTGATTTATTTTTTTATTTAGTTATTTTTATTTTGAGCCACTTGTACTATCTCAAATGTATTTATTTTTCATCTTATCCATCGTAATTTTATTACATATTCATCCTACTATATTCACTTGTCTAGGGTTGTTAACGATTTGATTTTGAGCTGATTTAGGGGTCAAAATTGGCTTGAAAAAAAAAACAATAAAAAATTTTGGGTCATAGCTCAGCTTATTTATTTCGATCGATCTCAATTTGAGTTAAAATTAGAATCAATTTTCGCGTGATTAACGATCATCCGAGCTAAATTTGCTAAATTCATAGCCCTAGCATAACTAGGGTGGTTAGCAATCCGATCTCGATCCAAGCAAGAGTTTGAATCAATTTTTGAGCGATTAACGAATTTGGAGCTAAATTCACAACCTTACTCTTGTCATACTTTTAACTTATTTTCAATGAGTTTTATTTTACTCAATACTTTGATCGTTATTGTGTAATTGTAGCTGTAATTTATAAAACCTTGCATTATAAATTTATGCTATTTTTACCTCGTAGTATCCCCAAGGCACTTTTGTTATTCTAATCATATAACTTTGACTCTAGATGCTATGTTGCATCTATTTTTTTATTCTTTTATATATTAAATTCAAGATATATAAACACATCACAATCTTAATTTAGTATTACCTAATAACTACTAATCTTACATTCAATTATAAATGACATATCATATGTAATATTTTCTGTGTTAATTCAGAAAGTTATCTTTTTTTTTTTAAATTATTTATGGAAGACATCTCAACTTGATAGTTATACTAAAACTATGTTCCTGTTGATCTCATTTTTTAGGTCTTTTTTTTTCCCCTCATTAGAGCCTAGGAGCTAGTCTTAGGTTCTCCCTGTTTGACCCCCATAGATGACTAGTATTGGAACCCACCTCACATAGAACTTCAAACCGCTACTTGACCCATTTTTGTGAAGACCTCGCATGAGTGGTTCCAAGCACTCAACTTTTGGTTGCAAGGGCTAAGGACCAATATGTGGAGGGCCCTAAAATGAGTTTCAACAGGATTTAGAAGGCCTTAAGTAAACCATTTGTGACTTGAACACTCGTGAATGCCGCAATTTACGCACTCATTGCACCACATAGGATGTTGACTTGAATTGACCTGACCGTCGCCGAATTTGTCCGGACGACCCCGGATGACGAAACAGACCATACAGATACGTCCGAAACGTCTACTTTAGCTAGGAAGGACACCAATATTGCTATGATTCCGCACACGAGTAATTAATACAAAAATCGATGCACGTTTTTTTAATTAGCAGGGTGCGGGCCCGAGCTCAACGCAGGTTTAACTCGAATTCAATTTGGCCTAGACTTGGGCTGAACAAGTGTTAAACAATTTTGAATTTTAAATTTTAGAATTTCAAATGAGTCATTTAATTTCTCTTTCATTAAATTCATTTGGAATTTACTACCAACCATATAAAACTCCTCTGCCTAAGGAAATTATTAATTTCCCCTCCAGTTCTCCACGTAACAACTCCCTCGAATCTTTTGCTATACTGATTGGCCTCATATCCTTCACAACAGAAGGGCTCATTCTATCATCCCCCGCTCTCTCTAGAGTTAGATCTCTCTCTCGCCTAAAACCCCCTTTGCGTCGAAGAACCCCCCACTCGCCTACTCTTTGCCTTTTGCACCGAAGCCCTCCGCCTTCTCTCTTCCTCAAGCAACCGAACAGTCGTTCGGTTCACCATCTCCAATCGCTTGAAACCCTCTCATCCCCCTCTCGGCTGAAGACCGAAATCCTTGCCTCACTTGCTCGCTTGACCTGCTCTCCACCAAAGCCCTAGCCCTCGACGCTGCTCCTCCTCCTCGCTCATGCTTCCTGATTGGCCTGAAGCCCTCTCTCTCCTTTTCCGTTCTTCAGACATTTGGAAGTAAGAATTTTACTGCTTCTTTGATTTATTTGTGAAGTACCTTATGCAATAAGAGGTATTCTTGTGTTCTTGATTTAATTAAGAAGAATCGCCTTCTCTTAAAAAGATATTTAACATAAGTGGGTGAGTTATTTTGATAAACTTTTTAATGAAGTTTCTGAAAATATGATCGACCTTAGTGATCTTAATATTTTTAATAATAATAAAACATTTCATTTTACTGTCATATTAGTAAAAAAGAAGTTGATGAGACTTTAAAGAAAACCGAAGGTGGAAAGTTTGTAGGAGGACCTGATGATATCTCGATTGAAGTATGAAAATATTTAGGAGTTTTGGGAGTTTCTTGGCTTAGTAATCTCTTTAATATTATTTTTAAAACTAAAAAGATGCTTGAGGAGTGGAGAAGGATTATTTTGGTCCCTATTTTTAATAAAGGGGATGCACAAGAGTGTGCAAATTATAGAGGAATTAAGTTGATTTGTTATACTTTAAAATTATGGGAGAAGGTAATTGAACATAGGATAAGATGTATTACAAAGATTTCTCATAATCAATTTGGATTTATGCCTGGCAGGTCTACTCTGGAAGCTATACATTTATTTAGAGGTTCGATGGAGAAGTTTAGAGATAGTAAGGAAAATCTATGTTTGATTTTTATTCATTTAGAAAAACTTATGATAATGTTGCAAGAGATATCATTGGAGAGTTCTTTTTTATTGTTTTATTAATTTAGAAAAAGCTTACGATAAGGTTCCAAGAGATATCCTTTGGAGAGTTCTCGAATTATTGATGTAGAAAAAACTTATGATAAGGTTCCAAGAGATATCCTTTGGAGAGTTCTTGAGGAGAAAGGTGTTGATATGACTTATATTCAAGTCATTAAAGATATGTATACTAGAGCTGTTACTTGTGTTGAAACTGAAAGAGGATTGACCAAATATTTTCTTATTTCTGTTGGATTACATTAGGAATCATCTTTAAGCCCATATGTTTTGCTTTAGTTTTGGATATCCCTTATGGACATTTACAGGAGAATGCACCTTGTTGTATGCTTTTTGCTGATGAAATCCTTCTCGTGGATAAGATGAGAGAAAAAACTCAGCAAAAACTTGAATTATGGAGGTCTACATTAGAATCTAAAGGTTTACATTTGAGTAGAACTAAAACTGAATAAATGAAATGTAAGTTTTGTAGTAGTAGCTCTAGTGACAGAAGTGTGAATTTGGGTGATCAAATTATTAAAAGGTGTGAACGATTTAGATATTTTGGGTCCGTTGTCCAAAGCGATGGTGATATAGATGGGGATGTTAATAGTAGAATTTTATCTCGGGTCTATTGTTCAAAGCGATGGTGATATAGATGAGGATGTTAATAGTAGAATTCAAGTTGGTTGGTTGCGGTGACTTTGGGTGATCAAATTATTAAAAGGTGTGAACGATTTAGATATCTTGGGTCCGTTATTTCCAAAGCGATGGTGATATAGATGGGGATGTTAATAGTAGAATTCAAGTTGGTTGGTTGAAGTTTGGTGATTATAGATGGGGATGCTATTAGTAGAATTCAAGTTGGTTGGTTGAAGTGGAGGAATGCTTCGGGCCATAGATGGGGATGTTAATAATAGAATTCAAGTTGGTTGGTTGAAGTGGAGGAATGCTTCGGGTGGATGTTAATAGTAGAATTCAAGTTGGTTGGTTGAAGTGGTGAATGCTTCGGGCCTTTTGTGTGATAGAAAAGTACCACTTAGACTGAAAGGAAAATTTTATATGACGTTGGTGAGACCTGCAATGCTCTATGTCGCTGAATGTTGGCATTTAAAAGAGAAGCATAATACTAAGTTAAATGTTGCTGAGATGAGAATGATTAGGTGGATGAGTGGCTTTACACTTAGAGACAAAATGCGAAATGAATATATCCGTGATAGGATTGGTGTAGCTCTTGTGATGGACAAAATTAGAGAAAGTCGTCTTAGATGGTTTGGTCACATTAAACGTCGACCATCTGATAATCCGATTAGGAGAGTAGATGTTTTAGATTCGACTTGTGTTAAGAAAGGGAGAGGTAGACCTAGGAAGATTTGGGCTTATTATATAAAAAATGATCTTAATTTACTAGAACTAAATGAAAATATGACCCTAAATAGGACGCAATGGAGAAAAAGGATTCGCGTAGTGGGATTAAGATTTTGTTGTTGTTTTTGTTGTTGTCTTCTCTTATCCTCTGAGATTTGATTTATCGGCTTGACATTTGAATGGTTCAAGATGCTTATCATTGGTCTTCCTTTTTTGAAAAAAAAAAAATGTAAAAGTGCAGCGGTCTCTTTAGAGAAATTCGAAAGTTATTTTTTGTTATTTTACTTAAGAAAATCTAAAAGTATTGGTGTTCTTTTTAAAAGAACCTGAAAGTGCAGTGGTCTCTTCCGAGAAATTCGAAAGTCATTTTTGTTATTTCACTTACGAAAATCTGAAAGTCTTGTTGTTCTTTTTTGAAAAATCTGAAAATGCACTTGCTTTTTGGAGGAACTTGAAAGTGATTCTGATGTTTTGCTTGTGAAAACCTAAAAGTTTCGATGTTTGCAATACTTTGGATCCTCTATAAAAAAGGTGTACAGGGGGAAAACTTGATATACCTGTCACTAAAAATTTTGAATCTCAAACTTTGAGTAAAGGTGCTATTACTAACCTCGTGAGAATTAACGTCCAAAAGGTAGTCCCAATAGCAGAGCAGCCCTTAGAGCTTTTTTCTTGAATAAACTAAAAAAAAAAGGGAGGGGGTATTTTTCTAAGAATGCCACAAAAGCCTCCTCATTCACTCCTTTAGCAGGACGGCTTACTACATTTGTTTTGACGACATTGTTTGATAAATCACCTTGGATTAGTTATCTTATCTTGGACTTCCACTGTTCCTACCTTTATGGATCAAATGAAAATTGGGAAATTCGGATGCATATCATACCATGCCTATGTATTTACTTGGCGAATAACTAAACTTCATCATCTGTTTACATGAATACCACCCTATTCATGCATGGATAAATATATTGGTATTGTCTTTAACTTGGTATAAAATTTTGGTGGTGATAATCTAAAAAGTTGTTCAAATTCGATTCGAGAGACATACGAAATGAGGGCTATTCTTGCGCAAGTTCCTCATTGTTTTGGGCTCTATATTCGCTGTTTTGGTGAGGGATTTGGGGACTTTTAAATTGGCGTCTTGGGACTCTGTCGAGGATGTTTCTTTTGCTGTTTGGAGGTGTTAAAAATGTTATGTAGTGCTGTGAATTACTGTTTGAGGTGTTAAAAATGTTGTGTAGTGATGTAGGGTGCTGTGAGAGTTGTTGGAGTACTATTAGAACTGTTTGGAGAGCTGTTTGGAATGCTGTGAGAGCTTTTAGAGTGCTGTCGGAGCTTGTAGGTAGTTGTTTGGATGTGTAAAATGACTGTTTGGAGGAGTTGAAGCTGTAGGTAGTTGTTTGGAAGTGTTAAATGGCTGTTTGGTGCAGTTGAGAGCTGTTTTGGAACCCTTAAATACTGATTTTGAAGCCTTTAAATGGACGATCTTGGGACTGTTTATGGTCTAGTTTTGCTGCACTTTTTGGGCTCGTTTGGCGGCTTACGGGCTGCACTTCTTGGGTCTGTATAGCGGCTTTGGGGTTGCATTTCTTGATTCCATCTCATGGCTTTTGGTCCACACTTTTCTGAGTCTATTTGATGACTTTTGGGTATCTCTTTTTCCTACTGCACTGGAGGACTTTTGGGCCGATCAAAACACAGGCTTGGAACAAACTTGTGCACTCTTCTCGAGTTTATTTAATTACAGTTGTTGAAAGAATTGAAGCGCTTTTAGGACTGATTCACTTTATGCTTCCCCTCTTTTTGGTTTGCTAGTTTTGAGGGTGGATCAAACTGTTTTTTTCTTTTGTTTTGCTTCTTTCACAATGGTTAAGTCAAAATGGGAGTTTTTGATTTAATTATTTTGAAAACACTTAATTTAGGGTAAAACACCTTAAACTACTTCAAATCTAAGTTAGAAGTGTAGGCTTTCTAGACTTTAGGAGCACACCCTAGTTGAAAGTACATTCACCTAATTTTCAAATGAATGATGAAATGAGACATTTGACCTTAATCCACAAATGAATTAAAACACTAGACACGAGGATGCACCAAGATGTGAGGCTTCCTAGATTTTAGGAAGACACCATCTGTGAGAGCATTTCTACCTAATTTTCAAATAGATGATGAAAATAAACACTTGACATTAATTCACAAATCGATTAAAACAATAGACATGATGATGCACAAAGATGTGGTTCACAACTTTTTTGATTAAATCAAACAGTGAAATTCCCGCAATATCTTAACCTATAGTGAAACCCAATTTATCAGGATTTGAGCTAACCACCAGCGAGAACAACAACACATTTATTTTAATGTTTTATTTAAATTCTCCGCAAATTATTTTATGTTTTATGAGTTAACCACTCAGCGGGAACAACAACAACAGATACACCAGGTACACATGTATATTTTAATTACGATCATTTTTATAACTGTAATTTACTCTTGATTTAATATATCATGCATGCATAGTTCTAATTTCATTTTCGAAGTAAAACATTTTTTCAAAAATTAAATAACATTTTCAAAAAAAAAAACATAACATGTTCTTTTGAATTTATGGGAGTTCCTCGGATAAGGTAACTCACAGTTTCTAACGAGATCTTTACAGTTTAATTGAGCTGAACAACTCGTTTAAATTAAGTAAACTCAAAAGAAAATAGTGCTACCGGAACGAGGGAACCGTGACATCTTAACCAGTGTCGCTCTAATCAACTTTAACATCCCCATAATGCTTGAATGACAACAAAACCAAAACCTTGAAACGCACCTGGTAAAACCTTTTGAACCTTAAGGCTTTAGGACTACTACTTCGACGATGAGCTTGGAGTCAGTTTTGTGGGCAGCACGACAAGGAGCTTGGATCGAGCAACAAGGAAATCTTTTTCAACAATCTCTCTCTTCTTAGTCTAAATAACAACACATGTGATTTCGAGGTAGCTCGCCCAACGCGACCTAAATCCTCACACCCTCTTTAGGCTCCTGTACAACCATGTTGTGCAGCGTAAGTCCTAACTCGTCTTAGGTTCTGAGGTTATCGTGTGACACGACGTAAACTCTCTTATCTCTGTGGGCTATTTGCTTACTCGGATATTATGCAAATGTAAGTCATAAATAATAAAATTGACAGAATTAAACACCTAAATAACACCGTCTCCAAAACTCAGTCACACATTAGGATAGTTTGAGAAGTCGCTGGGGTTTCTCCTCAAGATCTGTGACACCCCCTACTTTTTATTTTCTTTGGACTCCTGAAAATAACTGTTCTTATTTGAGCCACTCCCACTTGCTTTTTCATGTCATACCGTGAAAACCTAAACTTTGAATTCGTGAAAATTAATACATTTGATTATTATCCAGAGTTTTCTCAAGTAACCCCCGTCATTTAAGATGTAATTAATTGTAGGGGCTTGCCTCTATATGAAACTTGGAACCTAGGTAAAATAAACCCTATTTAATTCTTATATTAAATAGGAAAACTTGTTGGTCACACATAAAAAAGTTCGCAGGTCAAACGAATGTCACAAATCTCATAGTTTGCAGAATTCGGTCCATCGCCGAGGTATTTACTTATCTTTTGGGAAGATGTAGTATTCGCGGTATCGCACACGATATAAAATCTATTAGACGAATGAGATCAATTTGGTCTCATTTTTTTCAAAATTAAAACATAGTACTTTCAAAACCCAAACTATATGTCTATTATATTAAATTTATATTTAAAAATTATTTTCAAAATAAAAAAGTTGATCGACAGTTCCATCAATTAGTGATCTTAATACTGTTAATAATAATAAATATTTTATTTTTACCATTGTAGTAGTAAAATTAATTGAGGCTGAGGAAGCTTTAAAGAAAATGTGGTGTGAAAAATCAGTTGAATCAGATAGTATTTTAATATAAGTGTGGAAATGGTTAGGAGACTTGAGAATTTTTTGATTTACTAAACTTTTTAATATTATTTTAAAAATCAGAAAGCTGTTTGAGGAGTGGAGCTTGAGTATTTGATTCCTATTTTTGGAAAGGGATGCACAAAAATTTGTTAATTATAGAGGAATTAAGTTAACATGCCATACATTAAAATTATGTGAGAGAGTAATTGAACATAGGTTAAGACTTGATATGAAGCTTTCTCAAAATCAGTTTGAATTTATGCTAAACAAATCTACAATGGAAGCTATACGTTTATTGAAAGATTTGGGTTGAAGAGTGGTTTTACACTTAAAGACAATGTGAAATGCATATGTTCGTGAAAGTTTCGGTGTATCTCCAATGGTTGATAAATCTAGAGAGTTGTCTCGGATGGTTTGGTGACATTAAACGTAGACCATCTGATGACATACCTAGTTAGGGGATTAGATTTCTTAGATTTCACTTGCGTTAAGGGAGATAAAGGCAAACTTAAAAAAACTTGGGCATGTTTTATAATAAATGATCTTAATTTATTAGAATTAAATGAAAATATGACACTTAATAGGACATAATGAAGAAAAAAGATTCATATAGCCTACCCTCAGATTGTTTGGTCACATTAAACATCGATCATCTGATGACCTAGGTAGGAGAGTAGATGTTTTAGCTTTGACTTATGTTAAGGAAGATATAGACAGACCATAAAAGACTAGGGCATGTTGTATAAAAAATGATCTTAATTTATTAAAATTAAATGAAAATGACACTCCATAAAACATAATGAAGGAAAAAAAATTATGTAGCCTACCCAACTTAGAAGGATAAAGGCTTGTTGTTGTTGTTATTGTTTTGGTTGAGTTTCATGTTTTAGTACTGATGCGTGCTAAAAAATTCGCGTGGGTAAAGTAACAAATTATCGTCTTAGTGTTGTACGAAAGTTCAACACACACACAGATGAAATAGAAAAAAACGGTGTTGACTCCAGAAGTTTTTACGTGAAAAATCCGTGAGAGAAAAATCACGGGGTCTGGCCTAAGTGCGGAAATCCACTATTGATTGAGGATTACAGAAATCCCTTATCCCATAGACATGAAAGGGTAACTATATTTTTCAGGGTACAACGTCGACTGATGGCGTCTGATTGGAGGTGATCGATGACGATTGGTGGAGGTTGACGACGATCGGCGGTGGTCGACGACGGTCGGCGGTGGTCGTCTGAGGTCGGCGGTGGTCGTCGGCAGTCGACGCGGTCGATGACGGGGGTTGACAGTGGTCGACGACAGAGGTCGGCGGTGGTCGACGATGATTGATGGTGATGCTGACCTGCAGCTTCTTCTCAAGACCTCAGGCTCTCTTTAGACTTCCTCTTCATGAGAGGGATGTGACTTTATTTATAATGTTCTAGGTGCAATTAATGCAAGAATATGAACCATTTTGATCGAACGGTTCGGAGAGCTTCTCTCGATTATACAGCGTTTAATAGATATTTGAGTGCCTTAATGATGTCGGAATTGAGTGATCTTGAGCTCGTTGGATTCGTCTTGTCGAGCCGCTCGATTTAAGTATAAACTTGTTATATTTGATAGCCGTTTAACTTTCCAAATGTATTCATTAATTTTCTAACTGTGCTTTAATGACTTGATTTAGGCTTGATTTGACTTGGATTTGGCTAGTTTTCATATCATTAGGTCTGTCTCATCGAACCGGTCAGTTTGACTATAAGTTTGCTGAAATTGGAGCTTTGGATTACTTTTTATCAAGATTTGAATTTCTTGCTTAAAATATCATCTCGAGATTCGTGTTGGATGATGAAATTTTGTTGGTGGTGTATCAAGTATAATTTTATGATCGAATTTTTATTTTTTTGTATAAGAATCCTTCATGTAAATTTTTAGGCCACCTTTTGCCCTTTTATCTTCATTGTTCTTAAAGGCAATTTATATCACTATTGCAATTTAATTTCTTAACCAATTGCTATTATTGATATTTTGATACATTTACAGGTCGTCTATTCCCTTTGAATAAACGGGCAACTCGAACAATTAGAAACCTTCACATTGAAAATGAGAGGGTAAGTTAAACCTTTTTTTTCAACCTGTATAATTCCTGTTAAAATTTACTTTTGCTTGCATGATTCCTGTAGTTCTCTTGGTTCATTCTCAGACACAGAACAAGTGGAAAGATGGAGGGTCGTTGCACATCCTTTACCATTTATCACAAAATTTGAATGAATGAGAGAGAGTGTGTCCATTTATAGTAATTGAATCATTTACCTCACTCATCTTTTATCCCATCAAATCATTTGAATGAATAAGACTAAAAATATCCAAAAATTATCTTGAAAAATTCATTACCATATATTTTAAAGCTAGAGAAATTTGAAATAGATTATATAAAAATAAAACTTTGTTATAAATTGCAAAATTTATTTTAAAAAAAGCATCTCTCTCTATCTCTCTGTCTATCTATATATGCAGGCGCGTGTCCTCTTTTGCTTATTTGGTAAAGAGCGCCTAATTATCCAATTACTGCAACTCAAAAAATAGCTAAATTGCCCTGTAGCAACATAAATTCACCGAAAATCCAATTAATCTAAAAAATTATCTAACATGAGGTGGTCCTTTGCGAGTTTACAAAGGTTTTATGGAACATATATTTTGTTTTGTTGGCCCCCAAAACTCAAGAAACTCAACAACAAAGCTTTGATATTGAAATATTTATCAAATTTTATTAAAATCTTAAAAAATTTTGAAAACAAAGTGTCCTTTACAGACGGTGTAGAACATATAATCTCTGTTTCACTTGTAGTTGGGCCCCGCAGTTAGGTAAAGTTCCTTCATGGATTTGAGAATTTAAATTTTCATACAATATCATGCATATTATCGAAATTTCATCAATATTATGCAATGGAGAGAAAGGATTTATGTAGCTGACCCCTCTTAGTGGTATAAATGCTTGTTGTTGTTGTTATTGTATTGAAATTTCATCATGATTTAAGGGTTGGTTAATTACAATGCATTAAATTAACTGTCAAAATCTTATTCCGGGCGAGTTTGCTCACTCTTTCGTGTGCTTGTCAAAGTTGACGCTGTAAGCTTCATACTTAAAACTTCATGGTAGGTACTAAGACATACCATTATTGCTAGATCGGGCCAAATTTCACCAAGCCTTTTACACAGAAACATATCATAAATCTTCTACTCAAGTTTGTAAAAAATGCATGAATATTGGCTTTTGGGCCTTCTGTACCAAATATAAGTGATAATAAGCCTTGAATTTCATTAAACCTCAGAGCTAAAATTCATACCAAATATGTGAATATCTTATCCGAACTAATCAATCAACCTTCAGGCTAGACCAAACACCTGAAAGCCTTACATTTACTAATTTCAGGACCCACTTACTTGTGAATAAAATAATCACTTGAACAAGTTAAGATTAAACCTTAAGCATTAGTTTTAGAAACATTTCTATAATTCAACTGTGTTTCAACTTAGAACTTGGAACAACTTAAGTGTTCTTTATTTGAGGCATCTAGTGAAAAATATCCTCTACCACATACATGTTTTTCTTTTTAAAATTTATTTATTGTTTTAAAAATGAATAAATAACACTTTATCTTAATTTATTAGAATTAAATGAAAATATTACACTAAATATGACACAATGGAGAAAAAGGATTCAGTTAGCCGACCTTATTTAGTGGGATAAAGGCTTGTTGTTGTTGGTGTTTTATATTTATTTTTTTAATCTAAGAATCTTCCTTCTCGAATTGTACTTGAAAATTGAATTAGCAATTCAACAACATTCTGTCTCTAAGCAGCTTTGACATGATGATTTACAATAACCAGCTTTTAAACTCTCGTAACAATAACTTCGAATGTCTGAACAATATCAGTTAGCTTCAGGAGGTCCAAATTAAATGTGAATATTTGGATCTCGCCCAAGCAAGGTTGCTGTTTTTGAACACCTGGCCACCCCAATTTAGTAGAATCCCTTGAATGCTAATCAAACTCATTGGGTGATGTCTTTCAAAACTTCCTTTGGGTCAACCTTTGATGTCAGAACTGTAGGATTTTAACCAAGTTAACCGCCCATCCCCATCATGCTCCTCGTCAGCCATAAATCTAAAATTACAAACTCAAAGCTAGAGTGCATTTATGGTCCTTAAACGGAAATGTTCTTCCGCATTGCATATTAGATGTAATTAAATATGGGTGCCTGGGCTCACGGGAAACTTTGATCATCTGGATTTAATTGAAATCCACCTGGATGGCTATCCCATTTGTTTCAGTTAAATCTCTCGAAATGAAATAGTAGGGGGTGTAGCTGTTTTCAAAGACGCTAAAGATAGCTTTGAGATGTTTTGTGTCTTTGAGAATAAAAAAACTAAAGCATGCAAAAAAAAAAAAAAAAAA